>BMAO01028123.1:0-207568 GCA_019973975.1 Trichonephila clavata
ATATATATACTAGCTGTTACCCGCCCGCTTCGCTGGGTATTTCATGATGTTTTATAAATTTTTACTGCTTATATATATGTATAAATTATTGATATCTAAGTCCTAGCATTAAGAATTCGAATGAATTGAAAAATATACTTATACCTGTAACTGTCACCTGTTGATAAAAAAAAGGGCAGAACTCGTCTAATTTGTATTTTCTAAAAATCTCTAAAATTGAAGCATAGAATGATGTTTGCTCTTTCGTAACTCAAAAACCAAGTGGATTCCCGCAAAACCAATTTTCGGTGGATCTCTACTCCGTAAATTGAACATGCAAGCCAAATTTCAAGTCTAAATCTAACAGAAAAAAGTAAAAGTTTTACTATAAATATCTCCGTAATCCCGTTGAGAGCCGTTTTCCAAAATTACCGCTCTTAGCGGATTTCAATTCAACAAAACAAAAATGCAAACCAAATTTCATTATTATAGTCCTTGTAGCTCGAAAAAAGTAAATTTTTTGTCAATACGTCCCAGTACCCTCTGCAACCCCCCAGAACTTGATTTGCTTAAAATTTATTCTTAGTGGATCTCTATTCAACAAAAGAAACATGCTTAACAAATTTCAAGTATATGGGTCTAACAATTAAAAACAGGAATTTTTTTCTGTAACTCCTCTTGACCCCTCGCAAACATCTTTAGGGGTCAATTTTCATTTTACTCTTTGTTAGAGGAACTCTATTTCATGAAAGGAACATGCCTACCAATTTTCAAGCAGGATGATCAAGTAGTTTAAAAATGGAAATATTTATCGAGTACGCCACTTAATCTCCCGAAATTAAACTTAGTAGTTGATATTCGCGAAACCCATTTTGTAGCGGTTCTCTACTTTACGAAAGGAATCTGCTTATCAAATTTCAAGACTGTACGTCTAACAGTTTAAAAATGGGGATAATTGTCTATAACGCCACTTGAGCCCCGCAACGCCACTTCTGGGTCTGTTTTCACAAAACCCATTTTGTAGGGGAATTGCACTCTATGAAAGGAATCTGCTTAGCAAAATTTGAAGACTTTGCGTCCAATTAATTAAAAATGCAAAAAAATTATCAATAACGCCCCTTGAACCCCCGCAACACCACCTAGGGGTCGATTTTCACAAAACACATTTTGCAGTGTATTTCTATCCTATGAGAGGAATCTGCTAACCAAATTTCAAGACTGTGAGTCTAATAGTTTAAAAAAAGAAATAATTATTTATATCTGCCCTTAACCCCCCGCAACACCCCTTGGGGGTCAATTTTCTCCAAACCCGTTTTGTAGCGGATATTTACTCCATGAAAGAAACATTCCTACCAATTTTCAAGCAGGTAGGTCAAATAGTTTAAAAACGAAAATATTATCTCTTACGCCACTTATTCCCCTGCAACGCCACTTAGAGGTCTGTTTTCACAAAACCTTCTTATAGCTGATCTCTACTCTATGAAAGAAATCTCTTTATCAAATATAAAGACTGTGCGTCTAATAGTTTAAAAATGGAAATAATTATCTATAACGCCCCTTAAGTCTCCTCAACGCCACTTGGGGGCAATTTTCACGAAACCCATTTTTAGCGTATCTCTACCCTATGAGAGGAATCTGCTTACTAAGTTTCAAGACTGTACGTCTAATAACTTAAAAATATAATTTATAACGCCCCTTAAACCCCCGCCCCCGCAACACCCTTGGGGGTCAATTTTCCAAAACCCATTTTGTAGCGGATATTTACTCCAGGAAAGAAACTTACCTACCAATTTTCAAGCAGGTAGGTGAAGTAGTTTAAAAACGGATATATTTATCTATTACGCCCCTTAATCCCCGCAACGCCACTTAGAAGTCTGTTTTCACAAAACCCGCTTTGTAACTGATATTATTCTACGAAAGGAATCTATATATCAAATTTACAGACGTGCGTCTAATAGTTTAAAAACGGAAATAATTATCTATAACGCCCCTAAGCCCTCAACGCCACTTGGGGCAATTTTCAGAAACCCATTTTTAGCGTATCTCTACCTCTGAGAGGAATCTGCTTACTAATTTCAAGACTGTACGTCTAATAACTTAAAATAGGAATTTATAA
This sequence comes from Trichonephila clavata, assembly GCA_019973975.1. Classification (NCBI taxonomy): domain Eukaryota; kingdom Metazoa; phylum Arthropoda; class Arachnida; order Araneae; family Nephilidae; genus Trichonephila; species Trichonephila clavata. The sequence continues at coordinate 2,096 of BMAO01028123.1, forward strand.
CGCCCCTTAAAACCCCGCCCCCGCAACACCCCTTGGGGGTCAATTTTCCCAAAACCCATTTTTAGCGGATATTTACTCGAGGAAAGAAACTTACCTACCAATTTTCAAGCAGGTAGGTGAAGTAGTTTAAAAACGGATATATTTATCTATTACGCCCCTTAATCCCCCGCAACGCCACTTAGAAGTCTGTTTTCACAAAACCCGTTTTGTAACTGATCATTATTCTACGAAAGGAATCTATATATATCAAATTTAAAGACAGTGCGTCAAATAGTTTAAAAATGGAAATAATTATCTATAACGCTCTTTAAGCCCCTGCAACGCCACTCGGGGGTCGATTTTCAGCAAACTCATTTTGTAGCGGATCTCTACTCTCTGAAAGGAATCCGCTTACCCAATTTCAAGATTGTACATCAAGTAGTTTAAACATGGAAACAATTATTATTAAAGCCCTTAACCCCCCGTAACACCCCTTGCGTTTCGAATTTCAGAAAACCCTTTCTTAGCTGATGTCTACTCTATCAAAGGAAGATGTCTATCAAATTTCAAGTCTGTAGGTTGAATAGTTCCAGAGATTTCGTGATTAGTCAGTCAGTCTCAGTCGCTTTTCTCCTTTATATATATAGATACATAGTCTAATATATAAAATTCTTCTGTCACAGTGTTTGAAACCAAACTCCTCCGAAACGGCTGGACCGATTCTAATGAAATTTTGTGCGTATATTCAGTAGGTCTGATAATAGGATGTAAACTATTTTTCATTCCGATATTGCAATAAGCTAAAAAGATATTACTTAAAAACCTTAAAACGCCTAATTGTTTTACTCCTGCGGGTTGTTTACTTGGCAGAACTTCCATTCCGTTTCGGCCGAGAGGCGATCCGACGTTTTCCACCATCTTAAAATTGCCATCTAATTTTTACCGTTGAAATCAGACAAAAAATAATTACAGAATTGGAAAGATCATTTATTTTGCCAGAATACGGTATAATTTTTTTTGCAAAATAATGATATATTTTTTTAAAGAATTTCTTAAAAAAAATTAAAACTGATGAGTTTTTATGCAAATTATATCTGAATTGTTGCGTATGAATTTGTTTTCGTGTTATTAAAACGATATTCTACACTAAATAACTTCAAGCCTTTCTCTTTTAGATCCAGTCATTTAAAAAATAAAATTGCCAAAACTTTTTTTTAAAAGATTTTTCAAAAAAGTACTCAATATTTTAACTTAACATTGAATAACTTTGTCATTTATGAAAATAATCGCACGAAACTTTATTTCCGTGCGTAAAAAAAATATTATCCGTAACCTGTACGAAGTTTAAAAAATTGCTTCAAAATTACGGATTAAAAATTTTTTTTTGTGATTTTCGTAAAGAACCGTTTTCGCAAGAAATAATTTAAACAGTATTTTTTGTACATTTTTTTTTATTTAAAAGTACTTTATTTTTGCAATTAATTCGTGAAGTTTGAAACCATTAACTTAAAAATTATGCCCTAAAAATAAAAAAAATAATAAAAAATATGCGATTTTACAGTTAGCCAAACCTTGGAGTCGAAAAATAGTTTTGCGCCTAAGACCTTTGAACTGTTTAACCGTCGACCGCATCTAACTCAAGGGTTACACTAAAAAGTTCTGTCTTAAACAGGGGGAAATCAGTAAATTTGGCGAGTGAAAAAGTTATTTTTTGCTTCAATTTTCGTCATTTTTTCTTTAGATAATTTTCAAAATTAAATCATTATAGATGTTAGATTAAGATGACAAAATGTATTCAATACATTTCTGAGACTCATTTAAAATATTTATCAGTATCAAAATTTTTGTTCTCTTTCATAAAACTTATAGTTTACTTTAAAATAATGCCTAATGTATAAATCTTTTTTTTGATATATAATTTCATAATAAAAACGCAAAATTTGCCCATTTCGAAATTTTTTTTGAATTATTCAGTTAAATAAGCATAACTTCCTTAGAAAAAAATTAAAGCTATGTTCAAATAAAAAATTCTTCATTATTAATTGCGTGTTATTAATATATCAAAAATCACTAAATTGGGATGTCACAATTAATTGCTAAATGAATATTTTTAATCAATATTAGTATAAATTAATTAATTAATTTTGTTTTGTATTTTTGATTTCTTCTAAAATGAATAAATATAGATGAATTTAAATGAAAATGATTTTTATAAAATTAATTGATCATTTAGAATCAGTGATTAAAAAAATGAAATGCCGAAAAATATCTTTTTTTTTAAGAATTTTAAAAAAAAACTTTTTTTTTTTACAAAACAATGATATTTTGCATATTTTATGATTTTTTTCTAAAATGAATCAAAATCGTTGCGTTTAAATAAAAATGATTTTTAAAACTTTTAGAATCAGTGATTCAGAAAATAAAAAGCCAAAAACGTTTTTGAACAAATTTTAACAAATCACTCAAAATACTTAAAACAATCATTTAATAATGTCTTCTTTTATAAAGATAATTGCATGAAACTTTTTTTCCCCGTGTATCGAACATTTCAAAATATCCTCACAATTTTACTTCAAGATTTAAAATAGTAATAAAATTTTGTAATTTGAAAAATTTCTACTTTTCTGTCTTTTTCCAACATACAACTATTTTTAAAAAGGCTATATTTTCGTTTCCGGGGACTGAAAAATTGCAACGAAAGAATTGAAAAGTGAGTGAGGGATTTCTAAATTCGCCCTGTTTGTCTATTTGAGGGTTTTTAGCGACGGACCTCGAAATTTTCAACCGTAGTCAAGTGGCGAGGACGACACCTAAGCTTTTACCCACCTCTCCTAAGTACCACACCACACCAACGCAAGAACAAATTTCGAAAAAGGGAGTTTTAATGCCATAGTTAAAGAAATCACTCACATCGCGCATACACACACACATATGTGCTATCGTCCTGAGGGAAACAGGAAATTCCCATGGGGATTAAGTTATTCACTGGTAGAAGCCCGTGCAACGCCGGGCTGAGCGGAGAGGAAAGAAACAAAGAAGTAAAAGTAATTTCGAGAAATAATATTGGAAGTGCTGATTTTGTGAAGAGAAGGGAAAATGTTAAACGAGAAAGCCATGACACGCACTCACGGGCCATAAACTCACATCGTACGCGTCACACCCACACAGAATGGCTGGCGTTAGAAAGAAAGGAGGAAATTAACATAGGGATTAAGTTATACCCTCCGTAAAAGCCCATGCAACGCCGGGCCGGGTCAGCTAGTATATATATATATATATATACACATAGTAGAATAAAACGACAATACTCAATTATAGCACTAAAAAAGCTAAAAGATACAAACCAGATTTCAAGCAACATAACTATTAAAAATGGTGGAAAAGCATATTGTATAGTAATTAAATAAGCGTATGCATAGCAGGAAACAGAGTTAGAACTTTATGAAACCAGAAGAGTCAATGGACTAAAATGGAGACCTTTTATGATTTCTAAAGCTGCTGCTGAATTAGGACCAGCAAAATTAGGGTTAAGTATATCTTACGGATCCAACCTTCACCGTACAGCAGAAATTTTTGACATAATAACAAAGCAGAGCCATATTGAAAAGTTAGGCCTAAAACTAACCACTTGTAATTTGCACAACAGACAGAAAAATAAAATAAGATTAAAATAAAATATTAAAGGAAATGATACATAACAAGAGATGAAAATAAAAAATAATTTTGAAAAGAAATAATAAAGCAAAGACTATTCTATCACGACTATAGTTATCTTAGGTTTATAACTATTTTTTGTATATATATATATATATATATATATGGCAAAATCAATAAAAAAATAATAAAATTCAACGTTTCCTTCTAAACGTAAAACGTATTGTACCCAGAATCGAATTTAAATGTGCATGCATACTTAAAATCACACACATCGCATTATTTATTTAATAAGAATGGAGTAAATTGTTCAAAGGGTAATGAAAAGAGCATCTAAAATATCCTCAAGTTATGAACAATAACTTCTAAAATTTAGATGATGCGATATAATTCAGTTGTTCCATGCCGGACAGTCATTAGAAGACCCTCCCATTTGACAGACTCATAGTGAAAGGCGGATGGAACTAATTCGAAGGATTTGTTATGTTATAGGTAGCCTGACCATCGAAGGAATAAGATCATGATCCCTTTATTGAAAGCCCTTTCCCCTTCTGAATGATGAATATAAAGCCGGAAGGCATCTACTACCCCGTGGTTCTCTGGTGAATTCGTTACTTCTTCATACACAAGAGAACACATCGAGGTGAATTAATGCAATCAATAAAATCAGCGTAATTTCCCGAATTTAATTGTAAGTTTCTATTACTGAACAATTTATTTCGGATTAAAACAAGTCTGTTATTTAACAATTATCTTAGATGATCAAAGTGTTTTTCTTCATTGTCTGGGGCTCTTCATTGTCTGCGTTGAGATCATTTTCAGCCGCCTATTTATTTAACTAATCCTAAACTAATTACTAGGAAGACAAATAGTGTTCTTTATCTAAGAAATTTGTTTCTAGAATAAAGCAATCACTATTAACAGCTAAAATATTAGGTAAGTTATTTTAAATTAGTTTTTAACAATGCATAATGTGGACATCGTTATCTTATGTGTCATATTTAAAATACAATAAGCAACTGCCTAAAATAAATAATAGTTTTAAACGAAAATTATATTTTTTCCTCCTCCCTTACAGATTATGTAAAAATATGTTATAAAAGTGAATGCATTTCAACGTAAACGACGCAACAGTATAGCTTATTTTCCTTTTAAGCATTTGTATTTGCGTATGCGCAACAGAGATCTGTATTATCGGTATTATGAAACTGCACCTCTACGCAAAGATTGCTGGTACAATTTTTTTTAGGGAAAATTAATAAATGTATATGTATCCAAAAATAAATAAAGATTGAAAAAAATATTCGACACTATACTATTCTATTACAGGTTCTGAAGAAGCTATTAACTGTCTTGTGAGTGCATTTTTTCGGTATTGAATATAAGTGGAAACTTATACCATGTATATGAGAAAAATCCGGATCTTTATTATGTAAGAAACGAGCTCCAAATGAAGTAATTTTTTCTCCCTTTTCAAGTAAGCACCGGAAAAACAATTAAGTTTAGTATACGCACCCTCATATCCTTTCGCATCGTATTCAGGAACGCTTCACATAAGAAAGTTTTTTTCACTGTGGTAAACAACTAAGTTACAATAAAAGACAGCCTCAAACGTGACAACAGAGGCAATAAGGGCTTATTTCTCCTCAGTTGACTGAATGAATATTAAAAGAAACTTCTACCGTGGTATAGCAAACAAAGAATGAATAAGTTATCGGCGCCTTCAGGGGGTACTATACATCTTCTTGTTAACGCTTAATTAGCTCGTTCAGTTTGCATATCTTATTGGCTTTCGTAATCAAGAGATAAAGGGGAAAAAAGAAGGATAAAAAAGTGATGCAGTAAAAATCAGCAATGCCTCTGGATGTAATGTAATATAAGCAGTGTCCTAGTTCGCAATTAGAGGATTTATTAATAAGTAAGAATTTTGTAGGTTCATTGGATTGGATTTTTCTTTCCAATTGAATTTTTTTTTATTAATGTGTTTTAGTTGCTTCAAGGTTTCGACAAACTACCCAGAATATTAAAAGCAGAAATTTATTCCTTATAGTAAATGTGTTAGTTTGTATTAATGGTACAATTTGTAAGAAAATATTTGATTTAATAAATTCTCTTTTCAATTTTTTTACTTGTAACCAATGTATATGGATTACATAAAGAAGTTTTTGAGCTGAAAATACTACAAAAAACTAACCATTTAATTTTGTAATGAACATGTTCAAGGGTTTTTTTTAAATGCTACTCTTTCCACAGTAATTGGAAAACATACAAGAAATTCTATTTACAAGTGCGTCGAGCTATGTTTAACAGAAATTGGTATGGATATTCTTTTAAGGTGATGATATTCGAAAAATACTTTTTTTATGAAGGCTTACTGAAAATTCCTTAAAAAATGTTTAAATTATAAATTCAACACTGGAAAAAAATAAATATTACTTTGATTTAAAAATGCATACCAATTTTTCTACTAATAATAGTAGGTAGAAAAGTTCCAAAGCATTAGCAATTTATATAAAGATAAACTAGTTTTTATTTTTCTTTCTGAGATAAGTCCGTTAAAAGTTTTTATTTGCCACCGGGATGTGAATATAAACGAATATAAAAGTTATCATTGCTCTTGCATTATTTGAACTTAGATCTTTTAAATTTTGCAAGATTATAGAAAAATATGTAAAAAAAAAACGCGAGTTAAGAAAATGCTTTTGAATTTGTGACCGAATTTTGTCAATAGAATCATACCGTAATCCGTTAATATTTGTCTAGAAGTACAACAGAACTAATAACATTCTTATAATTCATAACCTTTTCAAGTAACGAAGATGATAACTGTGTGAAGTGTTTTCTCTCTCATATAACTTCCCCACTTTGTTTGAGATTATATTACAAGTTTTATTTTAAAGATAAATTGCATTTCAGCCATGATTATTATTTTTTTTGAAATTTTTTCTGCTTATGTAATTTACTGCAAAGTGAAGCAAAATAAAAGGGAAACAAATTTACTTCACATACTATAGAGTATCAAAGTTTAAAAAACACTTCAGTTGAATTACATTCGTTCTTTTGAAGCTTTAAAACGGAAACTAATATAATTTACTTATAAAATTCGAATTTTATATCACGAATTTTTAAAAAAATTTCCATATTTTTTAAAATGTATAAATACTCAGTTACAGTGTTTTAAAAGTAATAAAGTAAAATTGAACTCTAATTTAACTAATTTAGCTAAACGTAAAAGAAGACTACATAAAAATCATACATATAATTTCTTCTATTTTCTGACATGATTTTAATAATTCTAAAAATTAATTAAAATACATAAATATTTTACACAGCACTACTTTACTCTAAATGCTTTTCAATACCATATATATATATATATATATATATACCACAGTATCATATGTGAGATTATGTTTTCTCCTGTCTGAGTCCCGTGATTACACCGGTGAGGTCTGAATTTGGAGTATGTGGAATTTGGAATGATTATAAGCTATACATTATGCAGTATTTTATTGCATTAACGATTTTATAGGATTTTTTGAATAGAGTTAGGCTTAACAGGAAAAGACGTTTGGCCCTGAGCTGGTTTAACTTGGAAAATTATCCTCTGAAATCATTGCATTAAAAAATGAAAATATACAGTGAAATAATTGGAAAAAAAATTGTAACAACCTATCGATTGCAACGAAAAGAAATAGTTTTAAATGTAGATACATACTTTTACAGACACACGGGTATATAAAACAACAAATATTTCAAAGGCATTTTCTTCAGAGATCTTATTGGATCGCTGTTGCTTGAAAATGCTAATTTAAAACATTTAACATAGAATAAGAAAAATAATATTGATTTTAAGTTAATCGTTGAGAATGTTTAATTAACACAAATATTGTTAGCCACAATGTATAATTCAATCCATCTCCATCAATGAAACAGACAATAAAACTTTACTTTTTCTCTTAGAAGAACGGATAACAAACGGAAATAAGTAAATGCCCTTAGAATAGTATGTTTCAAGACTTTCTTGAAATGGTTGAATTTTAAACCCAAGATATTATGCTTAGAAACAAGTTTCATAGTTTCTTTGAAGTATGCATTAAAATAATGTCGAATCAATCGTTTGTGACACATTTATATTGGCTACTTCCCAAAATTATTTCCTTCCACTTTATATTGAAAGCATTGTAAAAGGAAATGGCTTTAAATATATCGTACATTTTACACAAATTTTGCAACAACGGAAATGATGAATTTTAGCTCTCGCCATTATTGTTTTCACATTTCACAAGTAGTAGCACTTTATTTCCATCTTATGAGTACCATTCGTCATACCTCGTGTATAGTTGTCAGGTTTGTCTGAAAACTCGTGTTATAAATTTGCTTTCGAGAACGAATGAATATTTATTTCGCGTTAAGAGCTCTTTCTTAGTGTTATGAAGTAGCCTGTAGCTATGTCTGTTGCACATTTCATTAATTATTTGTCATGTTATATGCTTATCAGTTCATTTAAGTTTTATCTCTTGAAATGAATGAGTTAGAAATATACACATAAAGCTTTATGTAAATTGTGTCTACTTAGTACTGTATAAAGAATTAGAATTAGTAACTGAGATAAAAGAATAAGCAAGAAAGTTTTAAATTAAGATTCAAACCAATTAAATGAAAACCAAAAAAGAAATAATATTTATGTCAGTTTTCATTAAACCTTTACCAGGCCATGGTAAATATACCTTCTCACCAAATTCATCAATCTAATCTCTTTATCAGTCATCAGACTAATTTGCAATTCATTTTACATATTGTGGTATTTGTAACTATACTTCATAAATGTGTTGTGTTTACTGTGTACTGATTTCTGTTTTTATAAATTACATGAGAAATAATCTGTAGTAACTCTGAATTTCATCATTACCATCTAAGAATATAAATAATTTCTATCTATTATTCCTTCTGAAGTTTGTGGTATTTACAAACTCTATTGTAGAAATTTCGTGTGGGGAGAGGTAAAAAAAATAAAAGGTATATGTGTGAATGCATTTCTATATTGCATAGTGGGTTGTGGCATACCTATATAAATACATTCCCACTAAACAAAATGGGGTCTTAAAAATCGAAATAATTTTACTCAATGATCTAAATTAATTCCTTTTTTTAAATCAATCTCGTTCACAGAAATATTTTAATGTACCATCGCTAGAAAAAATTAGCCCAGTAAAGGGTTAAAATAAAAATAGATTAAAGTATCCCGACTACCTTGAAATTGTGAATTTTGTCAAAAATTGACAATATATTTTATTCCTTTATTTTATAGAACATCTTATTAGCTTTATAAAAATACAAAAAGCTTATTATTTCCCGTTCCCTAGAAAAAAAACTACAAGCGTTTTAGTAAAAGCAGATGCCATTACTTTAAACAAGGTTTCATACTTTAAAATGCGTTTTAATCGAAATGTGTTTTTTTGAAAATGCTGAAACGTCGAAAGCGATTGCTAAGAAAGTTCTGAAAATAATTAACGGAAATGTTTTGTGTATGCTCTGTATAATTGTAGAAGTGTTTTAACCTTCAGATTTATCAATCACTGTTTTATTACAAAGTTTTCAGTCCCTTATCTTAGTATAATCGCTGTTAAATTAAGCAATTTCATACGATAACTAAGAAAAAGTATTCTAGTTTTTGTAAAAATTAAAATGTCCCTTATCCTGGAGGTTATTTTAAAATTGAATAGCATATAGCAACACATCAGAATTGAAAAACTGAAAATTTGTTCATAAACTTTTGGTACAGAATGGTCCCCGTTTATGATATTTTTTGTAAATTTTTAACCCTTTTTTCCCATTTTAAAAATAAAAACTTTTTTTATCTTCTTAATTTTAGCATATTTTTCTTAAAATGTACTAACAAAATCTAAAAACCACAACAAAAATTGCCATATCTCCATTTTTTTAAATAAAAGTTGTCGCAAGTAGTTGGATACCTTAAAAGAATAAGAGAGATTGGAATGACGAATAAAAACAAAGTTTGTGACATATCTTAAAGGTTATAATTTCATAGATCAAATCAACATAAAAAGAGCTTCAATACCCTAGAAAATATTTTGTTGTCACTTATTTGAAAAAAAAAGCAACGAAGCCATTTGTTAGAATATATCATGAACTTTAAGATGATATTAGATATTTAATATTTCCTTATGAAATCGGATAATGGCCTTTTTACTATCTTTCCTAATTTTATTTTGATTCTTTCGTTACAAGAGCAAGAGGATCGTCATAGTTAATAAACTTTTCGAATAAAACAAGTTTATTGGCTGTTACGCGGGCAAATGAAATATCAAGCTCGTAGTATGTAACGTAAGTACTCTTTCATAAGCTTCCACTTACATTTTACAAGAAAACAGAAGATATTGAAAAAGACAAAGAACACGATAAAATGAGATTTCAGACTTTTTTATATAAATATTTTTGAGCCGAATTGATTTTTATTTTCTCTTGAATTTTTTTATAAGTTTGCTTGTCGCATTTTTTTATTCTTTTAACGGGTTTTCTTGCAAATTCATAAACTATAATAAAATGTGAACATTACTTCACACATGCTTTTCGCATGAGCTGAGCTGTTTTTTTATTAATTGTTTATTTTTGTGTTCACATACTTAAATATCAGCTTTAATTATACAATATTCATCTGAGTACAAATAGTAATAGTGTGTTTTAATTATTTAAAAACTGCCATATGCTTGAGAAAAAATTTATTTAAAAATAGAATTAATATGTGCAAATCTCTAGAATGTATGCGAAGAAAAAAATTTAATTATTCATTATATTTTACATAGAATATTAATCATTGAAAAGTTTAATGTATTAACCCGAGTAACTTTATTTTTATTTCTATAACATGGCTCACACACATACTTGCTCAATTGTTACATGCTTTACACGTCTAAAAGTTACAGATGCACGAAGCAACTGCATTTTATGAATATTTTCAAGAGTTCATGTCTGGGATCAGGTGTTGCGGCGCTGTATTATTTATATTATTTTTATCTGTAACTGCTGTATCTCATTTTTCGTATACAGTATTCAAAGAAGTGTCTTAGATATGACAGATAAGAAAAATCAAAATCTTTCATCTGAGTCTAAGGCTTAAAAAACTTTTCGAAATAAAGCTTCAAAAGTTTTTGGCTCAGATATTTTAATATTCTACTACCCTGAAGTAATAATATGCCTGTGAATATATATATATATATATATATATATATATATATATATATATACGAAGTTGATGATAATTAAAAATAAAAATAAATAATAGAAAAAAAGATTATTCCACAAAATAGTAGACCACTAACCATAAACAATGAGAAATAAAATATTTTTCATAAATAAATCAATATAAAAATTTAATTTAGCTTAGGATAAATTAACAACTGACATTATACAAATTGTGTATTACAAATATTATACATTATTATATTATACAAATTGTGTGACATTATACAAATTGTAAATTCACAATTTAAAAAAGGAAATTAGAGAGCGCACATAAGTATCCAAACTAAAGTAATTATAAATACGAATATAATAAACCAAATAAAAATTTATGAATTACTTACGTATAATTTATACTTTTCTAATAATAAAAATATAACAAATGATCATTCGCAGAATAATAAACAAAGAATACCGGAAAGAAAATTACACTCCTATTCTCAAATTTTTATTCTTTTTAGCGTATAAGTTGAATTATTTTATCGGTGTTACACATATCCTGTAACTAATATTAATAATGACCTTCATTATAAGGTAACTTATTGTTTCAGCATCAATTTAGATAAAATGATGCGAGTGGAAACTAATCGTATCTAAGTACTCAGCATGCAAGCCGTTTTAAATAGCTTTATCTAATAATCAGTTTTAACGGAGTTAACTTTAAATCAATTTTGAATTTTAATCAGTTGAAAAATAAGCCCAGAAAGGTACTTACCGTGGATGTTTTCTGTATTTTTATTTGAATTGTTTTATGAATTAAATGAGCTTTCCAATTATCGAAAGTAAATTCTGCAACTGAAACTTAAAGGAATGAGGTAATTTATTTTAATTTATTGTAAAATAGATCGCTCGCCTTAGGGAGTTTTATGGTTGTAAGGCAATATACCGTAGATTAACAACCTATAAAAACACTAAAATTATTTTAACACATTTTATTCATAAACTAAGAATTATTTTTTTTCTTTATTTACACGTGGAAAAATAAAATAGCCTGTATTCGACTTAAATAATCGTTCTATTTGCAGAGTTTTTATAAATTTTAAACCGCTCTGCTAATATAGGTTCATGAATTGAAAAACAACGATAAACATATCCGAACAATTAAAAATGATTTTTTTTCAGGAAATAAGCATTTTTTTAAACTTCTTGGCTGAATTAAATTGAAATAAAATGAATTTAGTTATTTAAACGTTTTTTGAGAGGATATTTTTACACTAATGATTCAATTCCAGAGTTTTGTAAATGAAGAACATAGATGGTATAAGTTAAGATATCCGACTACCCTAAAATTGTGAGTTTTGCCAAAAATTGACTAATTTTTTTATGATTTTTTTTATAGACCATCTTATTGGCTTTATAAAAATAACAAGTTTATTATTTTTCGTTCATTAGAACAAAAACTACAAGTGTTTTAGTAAAAGAAGATGGCATTACTTTAAGCAAGATATGTCATACTTTAAAACGCGTTTTACTCGAAATGTGTATTTAAAAAAAAATACTCAAATGGGGTCAGCGCGATTGTTAAAAAAGTTTTCAAAATAATTAACTGAATTTTTTTGTGTATGCTTTGTATAATAGTAGAAGTCTTTTAACCATCAGATTTATCAATCACTGATTTTTGACAAAATTTACAGTCCCTGTTGTTAATATAATCACTGTTTTTTTAAGCAATTTCATGCAGTAACTGAGATAAAGTGCTCTAGTTTTTGTAAAAATTTAAATATATCTTATCCTGAAGGTCATTTTAAATATGAATAACATAGCAGCACATCAGAATTGAAAAATTTAAAATTTATTCATAAACTTTTGTTACAAAATGGGCCGCGTTTCTGTTATTTTTTTGTAAATTTTTACCAAATTTTTGCCATTTTAGTAAAACTATAATTTTTTTATCTCTTCTTAATTTTAGAATATTTTTCTTAAAATGTACTAAGCAAATCGAAAAACAACAAAAAAATCCCCATATCTCTATTTTTTTTTAAAAAAAAGTCGCAACCAGCCGGGTACCTTAAAAACAGTTCAAGACATTAATTAAAACGAAGAAGTTTTCCCAAATTAAACTCAGCTACATAACAATTGAATGCAAGATTTTAAGTCTGTATTCCCAATAGTTTTCTAGCCAATTAGTCTCCAGGATTCATACTTTACCTAATTGCACCGACAGAAAATAGTATCTCAATGGCAAGTAGAAAATAGTTTAGAGAAAAAGAAATTAGATAATGCATTTTTCTAGGTTATAATACTTATTCGATTAAAGCTTCAAGGTCACAGATAAAAGTATGTACGAGAATAACTAAATGTGAAATGGTGGTATATTAACAACCGATGAAATCACCACCATTTAAAAAGAAATCATTAAACAAATATTCAGTGTGTCGTACAGGCACCATATGCATTTTATGGGGTGGTGTTTCATGCCAATTACACTTGGTCAACCAGATTCACAATAGCCCGAGATGTTTATGCATGATACTGAATTTTGCGTCCAATGATGTTTAACGCGTGCTGGCAGTACATTTTCGTGACCACTGTTGCCAACAATTATGCAAAGTGATATATTGGAAGAAGACAATTATCTTCTACTATCCCTATTTTACAGCCTCGTTTAAACGGACTTAACTTCTAATGTTCACTCTGTCAGTATTAGACTAATATCACTAGTAATCGTCATGAAGGAAATCTGAATAGACACCTTCCTTCAGATGTGCAGACATGCCTACCACCAAATTTTGATTATCAAGCACAAATTATTGGTTTTGAGATTTTATTTTTTAAGGTATCCGACTAGGTTAAAAAAGTGCTTTTTAGGTGTTTGATGTTTGGTGTTGTTTGGACTATTAGGGAAAAATGAAATACAATTATTGAGGAAGAAGGATAAATACATAAAACTAGAGAGTTTTTTAAGCTGTTTTTATGGAACTAACTTTATCTAACTCATAAAAATATTTTTTTAATGCGTTTTTTGAGGAATGAAATTTTTATGATAACTTTTGCACGAAAAATGGAATATCTCTAAAACAATCCCATCAAATTCAATGAAATTCATAATATATATGTTATAGACCCTTCAGAGAGTAACAAACCGCATATTTTAAGATACCTACATTTAATAACATTTTACAGCCATTTTTAGCTTAGAACATGCAGTGATTTTCATGGAAAATCATTAATATCAAATTTAAATGCTAATAAAATATTTGTTTCTTAAAATACTTTTTATCCTGGGTTTGTGACACTTCAGAGGTATCAAGAAGTATATTGATGAAATTAAAATTGCATAATGTGCAATTTATTTTTATTTATGGTGTTTTTCTAAACTTTAAAAATTTTGCTAAAATTTCATAATTTTTTTTTTTTACAAAACAAAGGATGACACACATTATTTATTTAACAATTATGAGAGACTTTTTAAGCCTATTCATGTCCTTTAAAACAATACATTTATTCTAAAAATCAAGTTTTGAAAAATTGGAATCTAGTCGACCTCCAAACCTAGTCGGATACCTTAACATTATTTTTAACAATATCGAACTTTCTAAAAATCTTATTCAAAGAAAAATCATCAATTTCATTTTTGGACAAACAGAAAAATATATTCTATTTTCTTTTAAAAAATCAATTCATATACGAATATTTGTCTATAAGCTCATGCGTGAGTTTTCGGATATGATATTTTGATTCAAATGAATATCAATCGGAATTGTGTTGGAACAAAATTGAGAAAAATAGGTATTCAAGTAATAATGTTCAAATAAAAAAAATGCATGTCTTATATACTTTGCATAAAAATTAAAGTTAAAATAAATTTCGGTAAATTTCTTTTTTTTTCTTTTGAATAATAAATAATTTGAAAAAATTGGACTATATTGAGTTAATAGTTGAAGTCATCAAATAAATACTTCACAAAAAAGCATTTAACTTAATATACTTACGTATAATCCCATTTTCAAATTTGTGTGGAAGAAAATGGCATATAAAGAACAGTTAAAACATATAAGTAAGGCATTTACAATTACTTTAGGGGGAGGGGAGCAATGCATGTACAAATAAAGAAAAATCGCATGATAATATTATTGGTAATTACAGAAGAAAATAAGTGATAAATATATATTTGTGATTCTTACAGCTAAAGTTTATGTGAAAGATGAATTAAACTTTTCAAAATAGAAGGTGTGATTGCTTTCTTTTTTTTTATTAGCAGAAAACATCATGAATGATTAGGGAATTTTAAATTGAGTTATTTTTGTATATAATCAATGCAAAAGCTTTAAAAAAATACGGGGGGGGGGGTAAAGGATAGTTTTAAAGATTTCTGATTATTCAAATGAAGTTCAATTAATACTGTACTCAATCTGTATATAATGAGCTATCAATTAATTTTGACTACAGTTATAATTGAACTGATTTTAATCAATGACAAAAAATTATCTTTAAATTTTGAACCATACATAAACTGTACTTTTTAGCCTATATTTATAGATATATAGATATGTTTAAAACATGCAACAATTTTCAACCATCCACATAATGAGTTTTGGCAAAATCATATTTCAACTAATTTATAATTGCTGATTATTTCTCTTTTTGTAAGATAATATTGCATGGGAAAAATTTTGGCGATAGGTTTTGTACACAAAGATTAAAAACATATAACCTGCTCTAATTATGAAGACAATATAACGATATTATATTTGAGTTTTTAAAGCATTTTAACTTATTGAATTTTTTTTACCAAATTTCGTTTCTCAAGTGAAAAAAAACTGAATTTTGAAGAGATTATTGAACATCTAATTGAACATCTGAGAAATATATTTATCAGATCCCCAAAAATATTTTTAAATAAATTATATTAGTAAAAAAAATGATGCAGGTTTTTTAAAAAAAAATATTAAGTACACAAAATGCGTACTTTTAAATACGTTGTGAATTTGCATCATTTTAGAGAAAATCGTTTCCTTGCGCACTATAATGTATTTATTACATGTTAAATACTATTATCACACAAAAAAAGGAAAGATATTCACAAAAGCTGGTGTGCGTGTATTTGGATACATTTTTTCATATAATACTCAAATCTGATTCAACTCGCGGTGAAATCGTATACCAAAAAGATGAATAAAATTTGATAGAAATCTCCATATAGCAGAAAGAAAATTATATTTTTGAGTTCGTATGTATGTATTTCTTTTGTAAAAATATACATCTAGTTTCAAACAAATTACGTACAATTCCAGTAAAAGTGATTTTTAAATTACAGAAATTTAACTAAGAGCATTTATGAAATCAATATGAGTAAGTAATATGATTCTTTTTCGATTATTATTCACACATACCTTTGAAATTCAATGTTTTTCCCAAGTGGTGATCTTCGTTTTTATGAATTTTATCTCTAGTGTTCAAATGTTTTAATTAAAGATAAAAATCATTATATAATATTAATGGACAAAATCATTATTATATGTAATATATATATATATATATGTACTATATATATAAATATACATATTAAATTTATCAACATTTTAATTGCCAAGTTTTTTTAAAAGAAAACTGGAAATAAATGTGTGTGTGATTCTTTAGAAAGAAGAAATATTATTTGGAAAGCATTAGACCTGATAAAATCTTAAACTTTTAGAGAATTCGTACTTTAACACGTTTAAATTTTACTACCGAATAACTTGTGTTTGTACGACTTTTCATGATAGCGTAAATAATTAAGACAGAAAAGAAATTTAAATGCTTTTTTCAATGAATAACATTTAATATATTTACCGTAATATTTCCAACTACTTTTGAATAATATGCTCACAAATAACTCAGATATTTTAATTTAAGGTTTATATTTTCGTTACCATTCATCATCTAAGGGAAGTTGTTGAACATAAGCAAAAACTGCAGCTACTTGAAAGCAAAAAAAATTAATAGTCTTATAGTCATAATCAGAGTAATGAATTACGCCCTTAATGGGTTTGACTCATTAACACTGATGTATAACTCTTTCTTGAGAAAATAAATATTTATAAAGCTTTTCAAGACAAGAATAGGCCTATTTAATTCCTTCTCAACAGTTTTTAAGGTAAGAAGTACTTACCTCAGGAAGTTCTTTTTGGGAATGTTCTTGTAATCCGAAACTAAACATTAAAGCTTAAAAGGTTTTGAAGATATATGTATATACATTTTCTTGATTTTGTTTGGTATAAATATATTCTCTTTATAAATATAACTATTCTGAAAACTATTTTTACTAGAAAATAAATCGTAATTCCTAATTACCATAAATGTTTCTCCCTTTAATAATAGTAAGTGGAAACAATTAGTTTCTGTCATGGTAAGTTTAATTCAACTTTTGAAATGAAATATAGCTCTATAAATCATATAGAAACACTCCTTTCTCAGTTATTTTTCAAAAATTACAGAAATACTTTTCTGTAAATATTTATGGGATTGTCACATACAAAATTTTGTTTTTATACGGCTAAGTTCATATCAGATAAAAACAATATAAATATAAATGCCTTAAATATTAATTTCATTTATTTAGTGTTCAGCGCTCTTTTCTTCATAAATGTCCTTTCTTTTACACAGATTTAAAAAAGTTACCACGCAGAAAAAATTAAAGTTTGAAATTTTTTAAAGCCACGTGGATTTATTTGACATAACGTTTTAAACCAAGGACTTTGAACAGTTCTCACACGAATTTATTTTGACATTTTTATTTTTTTGACATATTTACATTACTATATTGGCATTCATGACATTTTTCACGTTAATATAGATGTTACAAAATAAATCCACTTTAGTTAATACCTTTCAATATATATATATATATATATATATATGTCTTCCCTCTTTTTTTCTAGTGTTTTATTACAAATATATATATATATATATATATTTATGTTAATAGAGTAGTACTCTTACAGTGGTTAATTTAAAATATACAAGGAAAACACACAAGCATTGCTCTCTCAATATTGAAACTTTATTACACTTGGTTTTGACAAATGGTATTGGATTCCAATGCCTATGGAATTTTTTTTTTCCATTTGCAAATATAATTTCAACCAAAATACGGAACTAAAATGTTTAATTTTTCACTTTAGTCTTTTTTTCTTCAAATATATAGCCTGTGTTCCAAAGTCAAGATATTTAGTAAATTCAAGTCGCAACCCACATAAAAAATTATTAGAATGTAGAAATTTTGGGAGCGTTGAATAAGTATGCCCCAAAATTCCAGTTTCATCTAACAAACCACAGAAAGTAGAGAAATTGCATGAATTGAATTGACAAAAACTTATTTAAGTGAATAATTAAGTACCAAGTGTAATATTACATATTATAATTTCTTCTTTCTATTATGTTTATTTTAGGGTGTGAAATGAAAAAAAAATGTTCCCAACATAGATATATAACTTCTATTAGAGATAATACATTGTTTAATAAATATCTTAATAAAATGCTTTACTTACTTTTATTTGAAACCATAGATATTTGTAGATAATCGAACAAAATTTCAAATCAAGGTATTCTTGAATTTTAAATAATGAATAATAGCTTAAGAATAATTGCTGTGGCTAGAAAAAAAATGTTAGACGAAGTATAATAAAATTAATAATTTTTAATGGCAATCCTTGCATTTTAAGATCCTATCATTGTCTTAAAAAATGGTATTTTAAATGAATTTTTCTGTTTTAATTTTTTAAACATCTTTATAATAACATTAATCAAATAATTTAGTATTTTGTTATTTTAAAATGTAGTTTTGAAATTTTTTGTTTCAAAAATATTTTTACCATTCTTTTTAATAATAAATAGAAAATGTAAAGTAAGGAAAAGCATTTATAATTCTATATAATGAATGTGCAATGACCGAGTTTATGTTTATTATCAAACATTTGTATAAATTTATAGTCCATTCATTTTGAAAAGAGCAATACAAGCTACAGATATATATTTTGTTTTATTGAAATGAAAGAAAATTTCTTTTTGCATATTCTTCAACAATATTACCCGCAATACTAATTATTTGTTCTTCTTTATTCATTGTACTGATATACGTTCATTTTGCAATATTACGTGTAAGTTTTTTAACGATACATATAAAATTGCCATATCTACAGCCTATAGATTGTTTCCCTAATTCAGAATAACAAATTTATTTAATTATGGGGGAAAGGTAGAAAATGAAGCATTATCTAGAATACTACCTGTGTTAAGATATAATCGTAGATTCAAGCATACATACCAGAGAAGTAGAAAGATAAATTCGCCTAAAATCTGAAATAGGAGCTGGAAGAAACCTCAAGAAAGTATCTAAGGAGGTCGAATTTCTATCAAGTTTGCTCGAAAATGTATTTTTATACATTCTAGAAAATGTTTTGCTCAACATGGAATGTCAGGTATGGAAGTTTGTCATTTTTGTGGCTGAAAGTAAATTCAACATGCGTAGCAGTGAGGACAAATAAATTCAGCATAGAAAAGGAAAAGAGTCTGAGAGTGGTTACAATAGTCGAGATCGGAATAAATCGACATAGAGTGTTGTAGATAGGCTACTTAGACTTTTATTCAGAGATCTTTTAACATCGAAAGCTATACAGCCATACTGGAAGATAAGTCGCTGACTATCATCTAATACTTTCAATGATATAAGTAGCTGCATAGGTCGTGAACGCTTTGTCCTGTTCATCATCTTGTCAAAATAGTAAGTGAATGTATATATATATATATATATATATATATTAGTTGCGTTGGATTTAAAATATATGATCTTAAAAGTTTTTTTCCCCGTATAAATAAACAGTTTGATAAATGGTTTACTTACCAGATGTGTGATTATGAGTCTTAATTCCCGAAACAAAATTTCTAGTATGAACTCTGTGATGAATTATTAACATTAAAAATTGTCTGATGTTAATAATAAGAAAACCAAAGAAACGTCATAAATTTCTGGAGATATAGTCCCCATTTTGAGACAATTAAGTTTATTTCCAATATATTTAGGAATTTATTTTTTTTCTATATCATTTTGCTGTCGGTATACAAATTCTGAGGTACACTGGGTAAACATTATGTTACGCCTATTTTTTTTCTCTTTAGGATATACGGTCTGAATTATTTTTAAATCATCTGTTTTTTGTCCTTCTATTATAAAATAATTTACTGTTTTCTTCGCTTTTCATGTCGAAAGAAAACACCTAAAATTCGGATACTTTGTTTATATTTATTAATTTTTTGGCACTTACAATTGCTTTGATATATGGTATGAACAACTTTGGACATAACTAACAGTGAAAATGGAAAGCGATTTTGAATTGTCTTTAGTATACTTAAAAAATTGCATGATAGACCGGAAATCTATGATAGACTTAAGAGTTTTTCTGAAAAATTAAATTCAAATCTTATAGAATAAGATGGTGAAGTCTTGCAATTTTTTTATAAGGTAAAAATATATAGCAAACATTATTATATATTATTGAATGTTTAAACTTTAGCGTTGAAGATCTGCATTGAAACTTTTAAACATGTTAAGATACCAAATAATAAGTGATTTAATATGTTCAAGCAAGAAATAAGATATTTATTCTGGGATAAACGTAATCTATTATAGAAAAGAAGTTTGAAAAACAACGCTTAGAGATGATTTCACACGAGAAATAATTTGATAGAATTAATAACAATATATTACTATACTGGTATTTCACGTAATAGACAATGTAAAAAAATTATATTTTCAGTCTTGTTAGAAAATCACACTATAATTGCCTTTGAGAACATAAGCCATCATCAACTTGAGTACCTCACTTACATATTGCCAGATAATCAATTCCCGTAATGATAACGAGCCTCATGTGATAGTATACTTTAGCGGTGTTTCGTATCATAATTTCTAACACCGCAAACTAAGTGGTATTGTATTATGTTAAAGCATATTCAACGATTCATTGCAATATGGTGTGGCGATTAATGCAAAAGGAAGATTATTCTAGCTTCTGTTCTAAGTCAAGAGTTTCACATTATATACACTGAAATGTTTTCATGAATTATTGTACTACTATAGCATTAGCTTTGATCACGAAATAATGCCATTCTTAAATTGTTAGCTTAGATTTTTTATAAATGTTATACTCTGAAATGATATATTATTTCCAGTTTTATTGCAGCAACTGAATTTGCTGTAAACACGTCACATATTAATATATATATATATATATATATATATATTGGTTTGTTTCTCAAGTACCCTAATATTTCATGATAGGAATTTGTTTCCTTGTGAGAACAAATTCAGTTTTGTTCGTTTTACGAAGTAAATGGATAGACAAACACTCAATAATCGATGGCTGTATACAATTTTTTTTCAGGGTGAATCCCATGTCAACTACCAAATTTATTTTTTAAGAAAAAATTTAATCATTTAAATGAGATAATATAATATTATATATATATATATTTAGTACTACTGTGTCTAATATACTTTTTACTATCTTGACTAGTTATATTAGGTTTATAACTATTTTGTATAGATATATGTATGTAATAATCCCCATTTATTTAATCTTTTATGACTTTTAATTATCTATGGTCCTGTCCTTCAGGACCCACTTTTAAATAATAAACTAACTACCCGTCTAACGGGAATCTTTTGAACTGCATCTATCCTTCCACCCAGATCATGTGATTTCCAGCTGATTATAAATAGCGAGATTTCTGGAATTCCGCCCCTCTTGTTTTTTGTCTGCCTTCAATGTGTGTAACCGGCCGTAGCTTGGTCTGTGCCGTTTCTTGTTATGCTGGAATGATATATGCTAAATGTTCAATAAACTGGATTAACTAACCACAAGACTGCTCATCAATATCATTTTAATACGCCCCATCAACCATGACGATAAAGATAAAGAAATTCCTTACCACTCGCCACGCCTTTATATATATTTATATATGTATATATAGAAGGTTAAGATTTTTCTACATAGATAAATTACATTACCTTTTTTATTATATATATATATATATATATATATATATATATATATATATGCATATTAAATAAAGTTAATATAATTTATCTATGTAGAAAAAATCTTATTTTAACAATAGATTAAGCATAGGAAATAGAGGTAGTAATGTAAGTCTGTGAAATAGAGAAATTATTCGACTGTCTGCATTCACCAGACATAGGGGAACTCCTTTTTCCTGGATAGTGAATACTACATTCCCACAGAATTTCAAGTTAAGATAATGAAACTTCTATTCCTCCCAAAGAGACTCCCAGATCCGCCTGGAAGCATGATGATAAAATTGGCAATCCCAGATGCTTCACGCTAGAGTGAGTTTCAAAAAGGAGCTCTAGTGACTATGAAAGAGCATGGAAAGATTACAGGAGCTAGGATTTTAATCACGCTAATCACAGGGAATAATTTCCTTACCCATGAACAGGATTTTCTATTTCACGCCTGTGTGGGTTTCAGTGATAAAAGCTTTCCAGATAAAATTTTTTGACTCCACAAATAGGATAGATTCCGAAGCATCTGATCGAAAAAGATCAATCATCCATTTTTCAAAATCTGATTTAGTACTAGTTTCGTCTTAAATTGTATTTTTGACAAACAATACAAAATGCAGCCTTAATTATTTTTGGCTCAGTGAAAATAGAAGTTAAATTAATACAATGAGTATTGGTTGCAATATATTTACGAAGTTTTATTTTGTACTTTGAATACTTATTTACTTACTAAACTATAATGAATTCGAGCTACTTTATCTGTAGTTCGAAAAAAAATTAATACGTGTCGAATTGTTTCAACTAACTTGTACATTAGGGTGGATTGCAGTACTATGAAACAAATTTAATTATTGATCATAACCTACCTATGCGGAAAAGATTATTCTACATACAAATTATTAAACACACACAAAAACAAATAATTAAATCAATTACTTCAAAATTTACTGTTGCCACGAAGGCGTAGAATATTTTTAAAAAAATGGACACAAATAAATTTTGATAGATGATTTTAATGATTTTAGACTCCAAAAACAAAATTATTTTTCTACAATATAAATTACCAAAAGCGATTATTATTCAGAGTACAGAATAGTGAATAGTACAACAAACATTGTAATGCTTCAAACCCCAGCTATTTCTTTCCACACAGTCGTATGGTCCAATCCAGCTTTTTTAAGTCTTCCGCTTCATCGTGCACTATAGTTTTGACAGTAGGTTTCTTTTCAAATTTAATACTAAAGAAGAAGCTGTTAAATGAACCTGGTGAATTTTTCTTGTAAGTAAATTACCCGTTGCTTAAAATACCCAAAATTGCTTTGAATTTAACATTCAAAAGTTCAAATAATTTTTCATATCCCTTGAGGCAGTATTTAACAAAAAATATATTGTTTCATTTTATTTTCCTTTTCATTTATATCCCAGAAAACATCTTTTTCCTCATTGGTGGGTTTTGAAATTCTTTAAAAAAATTTCAATCCCTCTATTGTACATATCATTGTATTGACCGCAATAACGAATAATAATAATTTAAGTAAGACAAATAAAGCTGAAACCTCAACTTCGCTTTTTAAACAGGATAAGTCTTTTACTAGAAACATAAGTTTAAAATTTTATGTGACGAGATACATTTTTAATATTTATTAACAAATTAATCATATCTGTATTTAAAAACAAATTATAATGGAATATATGCGTGTTCTTTGCAAAGAGTGAAATATATGCACTGAATATTCTTGTCTGTTAGCGTAGAAGAATGCATTTTTGCTCGAGAATATCTGTATAGAAAATTGTATGCAAGAGATACAGTGAGGCTTATTAATATTACAGTCCAGAACAAATGTGATAATTAGGTATCGCTGCCTAACCATCGCTTCAATTTGCATAATCACGAATAACGCATTATACTAATTGAGTTCGCTTTGAAATATTTAATGTTCTACACAGAGAACTGAACTCCAAGGCACCGTACATTAAAATTATATGGGATTTGCATTTAATCCATTTGCAGTACAACCTGCCGTTTTAAGTCCCTTTCCTCCTCGTTTATCTAAGCAAAGACCACACGTAGAATATGCGTAGATAGCCTAGTGTCATGTCACCACTCCCCGGCTGACTACTGGCTTAATGGCACAGGAAATTGCATCCTAGTAATTTAGGATGCTTCTGAGTACCTCAGCGTCTTGCCCTTTCATCGTATTCCACTAATGTGTATGCTTAGAAACACTATTCAATCACTAGTCTTCATTTGATGTAAAGGTGGTCACTAAATTAGCGAGAAACTACCAGACCTCTGATTTCTCCTTCCAGATTTTCCATTAAGAATCCTACTGTTGTGACCGGAGGCAATTGCAATTTGAACTATTTGCAATATTGTTTAATTTATAAATATTTATGTTAAAAATATATTAATCATAAAAGTAAACATGGAAGTTAATCGATACCTGATAAATTGAAAAGTTCATAAACGAGGTATTTGAGCTATTGTATGCTGGAATAGCATTCATTACCATGTCCTTTTAAAAATATTTCCTTGAACGAATTTGTCAGTTACACATTTTGACAAAAATGAAACACAGCTACCCAGCTTATTTTGCAATGGAAAGTTTCTATTTTGATTGAAATTCATATGTATTTTATTAAAGGAAAAAACTGTGTTTTCCCCCTTAAATATTGTTTCAAATACTTCAAAAGTAAATAATTTAGGAATTTTTATTTAGTTTTTAATAAAGGAATTATTATTGTCATCTAAGAGCAGGGCGTCATTAGCAAGGATTACAATTCTATTAAAAGATGTTTTACTTTATGAAAATGCTAACAGAACTAAGTTAAAAACTACATTAAACCAGTAAAAACAAATATTATTTTAAAATCTTTAGCATACATTTTTAAAACACGCATTTTAATTACAGCTAAATAGGTCTTATTTTCCCAATTGTCATAAAAATTCTTGATTTTTTTAAAAAAATTTTATTACTATGTAATAAAAAATTAAATTCATATATTGTTAAATTCCTCAAATAAGATTTATAACATTTAAAACTATTTTACTTCAAACATTTAGGTGTTCATCAGAATTTCTTTAACTTTTTAATTTTAATGGTAAAAGACTTTTCAGTTTTGAACAGATTTTTAATTTATTCCTAAAAAATAGAAGATTGTTTTTAAATCCAAAAAATTTTAATAGCTCCAAAAGAGAAATTATTTTAAAGTTTTGAATAATTACTCCATAGACAATTTATACATAGTTAACCTGATGAAGTTTGTACACTAAGTCTTCTTAAATCCATAATTTGCGAATCACTGCTACTTAGTGAAGTTTTAGTTAAGCGTAGTTACACAGTTTATACAAATATGGCAAATAAAAGCAAAAAAATTAAATTAAATTAAATTAAACATGAATAAAAAAATAACATTCTTCATTGAAACGCACCCCAATAAAGCTCGATAACTGAAAGATTGGAATGTTCCAGCCATTTAACTCCCAGTTTTGATTCATGACGTAGGAGTAGCAAACTACTTTTAAGATAAAGCAATTCATGGTCTTTATCAATACTAAGTAGAAACATGGCTTGAAGAGAGGGTCAAGAGCTTTTATGCATGCAAAGTCATCATATACCACCATTTAAATAAGTCAGCAGCAAATTGGTCGAAAAGTCAGCATGAAACGTTCAACATTTTGGCTTGAACAGTATTTATAAACGTTTATTGAACAATGAAATACAATTGTATTGCGTTTATCATAACTATCAATTCATTGCTAACTAACAAATAAGCCAAATACCCTTAAATATTATGCTTTTTAACATGCATTCCAATGAATTTATTTACTTACTTAAAGTTGTCTTCTTTTGTTTCCAACTTCACTAATTTCAAGCGATTTACAGTCACCGACGTCCGCGAACTGCATTGAAATAAGCGTTGTGTTTGGTTAAATTAGTTTTTAGTTCATTGGAGAACTGTTTCCGTATACACTTCCTTAATGTAATGTGTTACGCACTTGTTGCTTTTAAATTTATGAATACAAAGGATATTAATTGTTCATAAAAATAGGTGGTAAAATATATTAAAGAAATTAAATAAGTTATGTATGTTTTAAAAATTTAATTTTCGAACTAATGAAATAAGTAATTAGATATTTATCTAAACTAACTATTTTAAGGAATATTATGAGTTCATTTTCTAAGCATGCCAAATATTTTTACAGAAAAAATCAAGATGTTTTCACAATTTACACATAAAAAGACATATTTTAATACGTTATAAATTTTCTACTTAAGGAATCTAAAAATATTAAAATTTCAAACTGAGCGAGAGAGGCAAACGTTTGTTAGGATTTTACTTTTTTATTTATATTTGCACGCACACATTTCTCATTTTTTACTCCATAACCAATTAAAAAACACATTTGGTTACTTTTATTTCTTTTTCAGAAAGAAACTCGTCACAAATTATGGAAAATATAACATAATTTATTCAAAATATCTTATTAAGTAAATACTTCCAAATAAATCTGCATTTACTCACAGTCTATAATATTCGCGTTACGGGATCTCTAAAAACAGGATTACTTCACTTCATTAGTAATACAAAATACCAATCTAAATTCTGAAGGATTCCAAAATTCTAATATGCATATGAGCTTTAATAAACCTCATATCTCGGTCGAACAGCTCATTTTGACCGTAGTTTCTAGAATCTAAGAACCTTGCTCATTGAGCCTCGAAATTTAGGAATTGAATTTAAAGGAATTGACGCATGACATGTGAATAGGTGGTGAATAAATTATGCACGCCTTTTGGGTGGAATCTATTTGCATATAAAGTCGTGCCTTCATATCTGCTTACACAAATATGCAGTCTGACCGCTTATCTGCAAATAGCACTGGACTTAAATACAACCAGACCATACGGCTATAGCTTATCCTTTCCTGTTGGATATCCCTATTGCTTTAACTCCTAAAATTTCAAGTGCTCAAAGGTGTAGTCTAACTCAGATAGCAGACATGGTTTGCAAAGTTTTGACTTCTTGCAGCGATCCGTGAAGGCAACGGATTTAGAAAGTCTTACGGCACGTTGGTTTTAAAACTAACGACCGTTCGCAATAGCAGAAATAATTATTGTGAGGGTGTGCCAACATTTAATTTCATAGATGAATTCTTGCTTTTATTCTAAAATTTACGTCAGACTGACTGTGAATTGCTGCTCCGGAATAGATAGTAAATCGTAGAAGGGAGAGAAATGGAATTACTGTGCAAAAATTAAGCGTCATGGTTCGAATATTAATTTAATGCCGCTGACGTGATGTTGCCCTGATATTCATTGACTTAGTTTTTGAACGAAACCGAGCCTTTCCTTTCATTATTATTAACTCATAATTTCTGTGGTAAAGTTGTTTAGATAAATTATATTTAATAATGTTACCTTTAATGCATTTTACCATTAATTTAAAAGGCATTTTTTATCTATATATGAGTTAATAAACATATATAGACATTCATTTTAACAAAATAAACACTAACTATGTTAATAAATAAAAAAAAATGGTTTAAACTTGCATGTAGTCTAATTAAAATATGCAAAATACAAAATTTAATCGAATACCTAAATTAATAATAATAATAATTTGTATTGAAGATAAATTGGAGCTGCGAAACATTGAGTAATTTTAAAATTTAATGTAAAATTGTTTTTGGAATAAAGTGTTTTTAAAATTATATTATGAAATCAGTTTTCCCGTGTATGACTTTGAACAGGAATAGCAATCTTTTAACTCATTTTAAAGAAAATTTAATGAATTCCGTTTGAGAAAATTTAAAGGTATTTTCACTCTTATACAATTTATGGGCAGTTTGTTATCATTAAATGGATTGATTTCTTAAGATTTGTAGATGGATTCTATGAGGTGCGATTGTATAATTATTAATTCACTATAAGTCAGAAAATGTATAGAAGTTAGTGTGTGAGAGAGAGAGAGACATAATCGAACAGAAGCCCTTTCATAATCACACGAAGGCGAGTTGGGATGCCACGTTAAGATATAGAATGTTGTTTTTGTTGTTGCTAATACAGCCTGCCTAATGGTGTCAGATAGATGTTCACAAAATTCATCGCAACAAAGGGCTGGATGTTAGCCGTAGCTTTGGGCATCATACAGGTAACAGTGCGATTTCGTTCAGTTCCACTCCAATTTTGAAGTTGATATATGTAGAGCTGTAATATTTTCATGGGGTGGGGAGTCTTTCACAGAACTTCTATTTTTCTCTTATTTTTTTGCGATGAATAAGTCCACAATTCAATACAACTGGATTTTGACATATAACTAAAAAACTATTTTTTTTGGTATTCGTTTTCTGAAATCATAAGATTCGTGCATCGATGAGATGACAATTATGATTTGAGAATAGTAACAGTGAAAGAACATTTTAATCTTTTAGAAATATTTCTTAAATATTTGGAAAAATAAAGTTAATAAACTATCATTTTTAAAGGTAAATAACTATATTTATCTTTTAAAACATGCAATTTTTATGTATATATTTTAAAGTGAATAATGTTTCTTTTCTCTGGAAGTTATTTGAACACATTTTGAAGGCATGAACTTAATCCCTCAAACTAATATGTTTGATCTGAAATCTGAGAGCAGCTTGAATAGAGAAAGGGCATTGATTTTGATCAATGATTTTTTAATTGTATTGTTTTCTAAGAAAACTGGTTAAAATGCATTGCTCCTTAAAGTTTTATTGATGATTTTTCTTTTTAACCCATCACAATGTTGCATGTGTTTTCTGTTAAAATAAATCATTCTGAGAACATTGTTTCAGTTGACACGAATAAAAAAAAGTTGAAATAAATTTTATATGACATTTTTATCCTTAAAAAAAGAATGAAAAATTTATGATCTTGAGTAATCGTTCTTATTTATTTTACTTTTCGACAAGTCTCTTTTTCATCTTATTTGTGTCAATGTAACTTTTTCATTGACCTTAAAAAATTTAAATTGGGTTTCATTTTGCACATAAAAATGAATTCAATGCTATTTGTTAAGACTGGTTAACAATTTTTGTTTTGTTTTGTTTTGAATATGTGTTTTGCTACAGTATAATACTAGAATTATGCTAAAATAAAGCTGAATTACATTTTTAAAAGTTATCTCCTTCTGGAACAACATAGATTTAAAATATAAAACGATTTCGAAACCAAAAACTAGACATTACTTATCTTCTTTCTTAAGTATAGAATAGTGAATTTCTTTATGACAACTGCTATCAAAGCTGAAAGAGCATGTCAAATGTCAATCTTCGAGTTTAACGAAACGTCTGAATTAAACCAATGGAAACCCACATTAGATCTTAAAATATTACTACTGTGAAGAAAAAAACAATTGAAGGCAATTTAAGTCAAAGATTTGAGTAATGTATAAGCAGTAAAAACTGACAGCTATCACGAGTTAATGAAAGTATTCTTGAGCAGTTATCAAGGAGAAAGATGTCAGATGACATTTAAGACACATACTTACATCATCTCGAAAGATTAAAGAAAAGTTAACAAAAAGAAAATAAGGAAGTACGTGAGGTTTAAAGACACAAAGCCTGAACAGGTCATTGCATAGCAAACAAATAATTTTCAAACTTTTGATAGAATTATAAAATTAGAAAAATATTAATAAATTATTTTAAGGCAAGGGGTTAGAAATAGTGAAAGCTTAAATAATTTCTTATACTTTTCGTGAAGAAAAAAAAAGGTTAACATTAATAAAAATATAAATATTTATTAATTTAACATAACTCAGTGGTGCAACAGCCCATGAGAGTCAATGCCTTCTATGCCCAATTAAGGATACGTGACCTTGGGCCTTGAGGTGCATGAGCAAATGTTCCGTTCATGTGGTCAGTTTGACGCAAAACCCCCAACATTAAGTTCCCAAACAAGTTTGGTACTCCTTTATCGACCCAATGAAGGGATGAATGGCCGGATATGTTCCTTCAGAAATGTAAAATATTCTGTAAATTGTTACTTTTCAAATGACTGTGAATACTCTGACTCAAAATATTTAATCAAATATTGCATCAAACTTTTCCTGTAGTAATTGAAGGTCTACGTAATTTAGGTTTATGGTATTCATTTATTTATAATATAATCATTTTATAACTAATTTTTCATTTCAAGATATTTTTAAATCTATTTTTATCTATAATTCAAATTCAATTTATATCAACAACGTATAATTTAAAAAATGCTCTTCCTTAAATCATAAAATTAAAAATTACTTAATATTTTATCTGTTCCCGTACATACAATTTTCAATATTGAAAATAATATGTATATTATAAATAACCAGATTTCGATAAATCATTTTAAATATATTCTTTATCATAATCATCTACTCTTCTGCAAAATAATTTCCATTTTATTGAGTAATACCACCAAAACAACATATTCTTGAACTCTCATACCTATTTGAAGCTAATTTATCTAAAATTCCAATTATGGGAAATCGGTAACACGTTTTTTAAGAAATATGTTTTTTTTTTTACTAATGGGCTTCATATTCACACCAAAACCATTGCAGACATGGCATGTTCCCAAATGCGCCATCCATTTCATAGTGGCATTATCTAATAACGGTCCTCTCAACCAATTTTTGAGGTTTGAATTAATTTTCCCTTCCGCTCTCGTCGGATGTAAATCTAGCCGTGATTTAATTTTTTCCGAAGATACAGAGCCAATTTGTAACTGAAGATATCATTTACATGCCACATAATCATATACGTGAGTTTCGTGTCTAGAAAATCTATCCACTCCAGCCGAGATCAAACCAGCAATCACGGGCTTATGAAACATGCACTCGACCTCTAAGCTACTGAACTGATTTCTTAAGAAATATAAACTGAAAAATTATAGAAATAACTCAAACTTTTGACTAAACACAAAACTGTCAACAAGAAACCTTTCATGGATGAAATATTCAATTTCAAAGTTTACATGAAACACAGAACATTAATGAAAATTTCAAAACTAGTTTTAAGAAATTCTGTTCACTATAGAAGATATCCACAGCTCTAATATGCGTTTCATATGAATTAATGCATATCTTCTACGATTAAGATATAAAAAAATCATTAATTACAGTTGTTTAAGCAAATTTCACATTAGTTTATATTGACAATTTTTAGCCTTCTACAAATTTGAAGTAAATGATTTAATTCACATGGCGATATAAATCTCAATTTTTGAAAATGGTTCTAAATGTTTCGGAAAAAAGGCACTCTTCCTAACATGGCTAAATTCAAATTATTTAATACTTGCTTTTTTAAATTGAAATTTAAAATGTATTTTTATTTCCTTCTCGTTTTGTTTTTAAAAAAGTAAAATAACCAATAAAAATAGTTAGGTAATAAAATTTTTAATTAAATATAACAGAGCAATGTATAATATAAACAATAAGATTTTGTAATCGTGAATGAAATAGTATTCATATTAAAAAAAAGAAGTAACGGAATTAATATTAATAGTAACAATCATTTTCGAAATGACAGACAAAAAAATAACCATCATAAAAATGCATTAAAGTAATTCAAATTGTTAAATCTCTATAACAAGTACTATGGTAAAAAGTTAATACAGCTGAAGAATTTCATCTTCATAAAAAGTGAATATAAAATCGCACTTCAAAGCTATTTAATTGCATGGTCTTTTAAATTGTATCTTCACTCTAAACTGCTTTCGAAAATACACTCATATTTATAAATTAAGGATAATGAAGTTCAGGCAAAGAAAGGGAAAGAAGCAAAACAAATTTGAGTTATTTGTAAAGTCTATTTATTAAACAAAAGGTAAAGAACAAAAAAGATGCTATATGTTTGACATAATTAATAAAAATTGCGACTTTTACTCTCTGGAGCAAATTTCAAAAAGAACCTATTTACAAAAAACAGTATAACATGGTTAGTATGATGGTTAATACGGAGTATGTCTCCCGGACGATGCAATACAGGCCTTACAACGCCTACACATGCTGAGTATCAAATTATCAATCTGATCTTGGGGAATATTACACCACTCATCAAGCAATGCCCTCCGAAGTTCCAGTAGACAGGTGGGAGGGGGTTGATGGGCTGTAATTCGTCGGCCAAGCATATCCCACACATGCTCTATTGGATTCAATTCCAATGAGTATGCTGGCCAATCCATACGGGTGATATCCTCCGATTGAAGGCATTCGTCTACAATGTTTGCTTGTTGAGGACGGGTGTTGTCTTCCATAAACAGAAATTCAGCACCATGGCTCCCCGAAACAAACGTACATGTTGTTCCAGAATGACATCCCGATATATGTGGCCCGTCATCGTTACACTCTGAACATGCAGGTCAGTTCTGGAACCAAGAATATTTCCTCCCCAAACGAGCAATCCTGCACCACCGTAACGGTGTCGTTTAATGGTGTTCTCTTGGTGGTAACGGGTACCTGGCGCTCTCCGTATGAAAGTCCGGCGAAAATCAGACTACAAACTAAACCTGGACTCATCGGAAAACATCACACAAGACCACTGTTGTGGTGTCCACAATGCATGCTCTCTACTCCAGGTTAATCGCAGGCGACAGTGAGTTGCTGTAAAGGGAACACATCCGACAGGCCTACGAGCATATAGACCAATGGGACCTAAGAGTCTGTACACGGTCTGCCTTGAAACTGTCGTACCGGTAGCTGAAGAGAGCTGACGGGACAGGTCTGTTGCTGTGCTCCATCTGTTTCTTTTGGCAGTAACTGCCAAGTACCAGTCCTCATTTGGCGTTGTAACTCGGGGGCGACCTGTGCTGTAACATCTAATCACATTCCCATCATCTTGGAATCGTTGCCAAAGCCTGTTGATGACACTCTGGGTGATTCCAAGTTCATCGGATACTTCCAGCTGGGTACGTCCACATTCGAGTCGCCCGATAATTCTACCACGTAAAAATCATCCAAATGCTTCCTTTGTGCCATAACTATGCGGTTATTGAACTGAAAGTCTTTTAAAGCTCTTGTGAACAATTTTACTTCTCTGCAACCATTCCTTATATACCCTTCTCTTACACTCTCGTCATTGTGACGTACTGTCCGCGCCATCTGGTGGTTTTCTGTAATTTGCATATTCTTCTTCAAGATGAGTGTGATAATTCTACGGGTGAAATTTTTATTTTAGAGTTCAATTTCTGTGTGATTCTGAGTTACCCTTAATTTATGGACATGAGTGTATTTAATAAAAAAACGAATGAAGCAAACATATATATAAAGTTCAGAAATCGGTGCTTTTATTTCAATTCTTGCTGGGTACGGGTTCATTCTATAAATGAGAGATCAAGATTCAGGGGAAAAAATAGTACACTGGATTGATTATATGAAGAATATACGGCTCTACTGAAGTTTTTATATTTTTCGGTAAGCATGGCATGACACTTCAATATTTAATACGAGGGATGATCAGAAAAATAAAAGCTACAGGGCGCAGCATTTAAGAACTACATATTGTGGAGAAATTTTGTTTCCCCAGAGTGGAGACAAATGGCGCTATACTTATCATACAGCTTGCGGGTAGGTAGTGAAAGTTCTTAAATAGTTCAGGACGATTAAAATGGCAAGACGCTTAGGAAATTGGTCTCGTTTAGAAGTGCATGTCATAATTCGATTTTTAGGGGCAAGGAATGTGTACGCATCTGACATTCACAGTCAAATCGTGGAAGTTTATAGTGAATAAGCAATGATCAGACAACATATAGCGAAATGGTGTCACACTTTTCAATAAGGTAAACATGATGCCTAAAGCCACAATATGGCAGGGAGCGGCAGGCCAAGTTCTTCAACGGCCGAAATCAATGCGCCATGAATTGAAGAAATAATTCAAAATGGATCGACGAGTAACTCTGCGTAAAATCTCGTCAGAGTTGAGACTGAGCTATCTCAGCATGCCTCATAGCTCTGATGTGCTGCGATATTCCAAGACAGTGCTGTGAAAACATCCGCCGAGACCTGACTCAATGAACGGGAACCTGATATTTACCATGACAGTTTCAGCAAGTCGGTTCTGCGTTCTGATAAATGCCTAAATAGACTTTATAATTATGTTGAAATATGATAGATACGTATGCATCTTAATTCCCTTTTGTTGTTTCTGTATATTGCTAATGCATATTTTTTTATTCGACTTGTAATTTTTTTTTCTGATCACCTCTTGTAGAATAGTTTCAATTTTTCTTTTGCAGTCATCAATTACATAAGGGACTAGATAAATTTGAGCTAAGTACATGAAACGAACTGTGTAAATTTGCCAGTCAGGTCAAAAGTCAAAACATCATCTGGGCTGCATTCAACATACTTCATATATCGAGATAATGAAGCTCTAAGACATCCAGATATCTTTAAAACGAATATGTTGTAACTACCATCGTTCTCCTTAGTCACAAAATCCAAATAAATCACTCAAATTATCTACCTGTATTAGTACTAATAAAATGTGTTACAAAAAGTAGAGAAAACACAGTATGTTGGTGAGAGAATATCGAGTATTAAAAATAACTAAAATCATTTATTAACTCATAATTTAATGCAACCATACGTTTAATTTCAGGAATACAATTCATTTCATTCCTCTTTTGCTTGGGATTAAAATAAGCAGAAAAATTTTACTAAAATTTCTCTAGATTTATATTGCTATAAAAACCAAAATAGTGGAAGGAAAACTTAAAATTGAATGTTTCTCAATACAAGTGAAATATACGCTCGCATCAATGGTAATCGAAAAATTCTCTGCGAAATACCAAATATATTCTATTTAAATATATTCTTCTATACGGTCTTTTCGAAACAAGAATGGAATATTTCTTACATATATATCAGAATGATTCTGTCACATTTCCTTAAAAAAGACAAATGATTTCCATGTGTATTGATAGTCTCTATTTCTTCGTAAATGTAATTCTGGGAAATTTTAGAGAGAAAGATATTACCCGTAAAACTATTCTGCCTTAAAGAAGATTGCATTTAAATTCAATAGAAAAGTATCGGTTAGCAAAAAAGATTTGACGCAAAATGAAACAAAGCCCCAAGCCAATTTCATTTAGTTCATTGAGTGAAAAATTCTGAATATGTTACTTTTGAAAAATGTCATTTTTTTACCAGGAAAAAAAGCAAATAAAAATTAACAGTAATAAATTATTACCATTTCAGATTAAATTTTATTAGTAATTATTTGGAATTGATATTTGTTTCTTTTAAAGTACTGCTTAAATAGAAAATGCTCCATTATACATCGAATAATTTAAAATAAAATGTGTAAAAATGTCATTTGCTACTCTTATTTATCTGAGATTAATAAATTGATTGATAAATAATATTATGCACTGTCACTTGTTTAAATGTATTAGCAAAATTACATCAAGTCTATTAAATAAAATACATTTTTTCGTTTATTTCATGTGAGTTTTTTTAAAAAATATTTTATGCATTTTTGTAAAATCATGTTAATTATATTGCTCCAAATTCGAAGATAATATAAAATGGCCATTCTATATATATTGCTGCCTAATACAAACTGAGCCTTACCGCAGGACAAATTATCTACTTGTAATGTGCTTAATTGTAGCTATTTTTAATAGCTTCGTCTATCGTGCTAATTTTCTAGGTGAAAGCTGCTCAATTTTTTAGCGATAATTACAATTTTACCTTCAAATAAGTATAATGATTTTTTTTCAAGTATATGAATTTGAAGGAAATTAGTTACATAAATACCTAAAAATCTGAAATAATTTTATTTTTACTTAAAATCAACTTAAAAAGCATGCTACGACTCCGATGTTGCTGATGAAGCTAGAGACGCCGAATGAACAGACATTAGAATAAAATTAGCGTCTTTATTTTATTTTCAATTTACTATCAGAGAGTTGTTTAAACAAAAGGAGTTATCAACTTAATTACAAATCTAAATACCTGTAACACATTAACATATGGCTTATTTGTCCTTAAAATCCGATATAATGGCACAGGCCCGGACTTGATTAGGTATCTTGCTCAGTGAGATATTGGATCATGAATCTCCAAGGGCTTCGATTATTATGACACGAAATCAAACTTCAATTACAGCCTAGTGATCATCTAGATGCCCATGTTATAGGTACTTTATGGGAAGACAATTTTAAAAACACTATATCTTTCATTTTAATTTTTTAACATAATATTAATGTAATTTACTGACACATTAATAATATTAGTATTCCAAGTGTCGCCTACCCATGTATTACATTTAGTAACTGGGATATGTGTGCTTGGAGTTTTGTTGAAGCCTAGGCCCATTGAAATTATCTGCTGTCATATTTCTTATTTTTCATTTAATTTGCTTTTATATTTTGTGTTTGTAGCCACTCACATTGAAAAATATTGCTTACTTAAATTCACTGTTCGAAATGGCATTTAAAATTTTTATATCTGTGTGAAAAATCATGTGAATTTCGTATGAATTTTCAACCTAAAATTTAGGAGCTGTTCTTGCTTAATTTAAATTTTAACGTTGAATCTCTCGATACGTCAGTATGCTTTTCTGTCTCCTTTATTATACGTGTTTTTTATACAACTGTAAAAAGGTGCATTTTAAATCAGAAAAATATTTAGTTGTGGAAAACACATTGCGTTAAAGAGTGCAAAATTATTCTGTGGATGGTATGGAAGACTATAGAATATTCCCAATCTTGTACATGATACACAGATAAAGAAAAAAAAATAATGGTTTAATATTCTCTTATAATAGTACAATTAAAAACTATTACAAGTAAAGCTATATTATGTGTAAATGAAATTTTCAATTTTAATGGGTGAGATGAGTTTTAGAAACTTTTAGTTGTACAAATTTAATAGAGAAACTTTTAGTTGTACAAATTTATAGAGTCCCTTTTGCATACTCATTTATACTTTTATTTAGATTTTTTATTGGGATTCGTGGAACCCCAGAGTATGTCTCGGAGAATTGCAGGGTTCCATGGAATACAGTTTAAAGACCACTATACCTACGGGAAGCGATTTTATAATCAAGCAACATCAAAAAAGCATTTTCCCTAAGAAGATTAGCAGGAATCGTGAATACCACACACGACGCGTTTCATGTACACTACATTTTTTATCAATATTGTAAACCAATTACTCTGAAGAACCATTCCTTTGAATTCATATCAAAATTTAAGAAGTGATTTGCTTATATATGCATATGGGTGCGTGTGTGTATATGCATATATACACACACGCACCCACCCACACATGCATACACACACACATATATATACATATATATATATATATATATATATATATATATATATATATATACTACATTCAAAGTTAATGAAGCAATTCAAGAATGTTACACATTGCTATGAGTAGAAATTCATGTCAAATAAGACACACTTGTTGCGAAATTGGACACAGACTGAATCTAGCCGAACATATATCGACATGCACATTTTTTTTTATACTTTATTTTTGTTTTTTATAATTTTCTTATAAAATGTCCATGTAATGGGCATTAATTTTGATATTATCTCAGAGATTTACTAAAGAAAATTAACCCACATACAGGTTTGCATACAGGTAATACTTCAATTAAAGTTAAATAACATGTTTTTTTCCCCTGATTGATGTAAAAACTATTTTAACAAAATAAGTGATATGGCCTTAAGTCTACGTTGTGGACATTAAGTATGATAATATGCATCGATAAATTATATAGCAATTCGACTTATGAGAAATCTATCTTATCGAGTTGAACAGTTTTCCAAGACATCCTGTAATGATTGAGAAAGTCTCATACACAAGAGAACTCAACTATTAACTGATATATTTTTTTGCTTTAAAATTGAAACTTTCCACCCTGATATATATTTGTTTATTTTACGAAGCATAGAAATTAATCATAGACTATATTCGGAAATGAATACTCTGCAATACTCGTATCGATCTTTTTCTTCTAGAGTATAACTATTTTCTAAAAAACTTATTTGGTTGAACAGCTAAAACATATAGGTTGAAAGCAGTCACATATTTCACTTTAGTTTTCATTTAAACGATAAGAACAGCTGTTTTGATAACGATTGTTAAGCAGTAAAAGGGATTGCCTACCACTGAAATGATCAGAAATGTATGTTTTTCCCAAATTGTGATGCAAATGTCACTGACTGAAAAGTGCCATTATTTCCAGAGTGATTGATAAAATGTAAAAGGGATTGCCTACCACTGAAATGATCAGAAATGTATGTTTTTCCCAAATTGTGATGCAAATGTCACAGACTGAAAAGTGCCATTATTTCCAGAGTGATTGATAAAATGAAAATTTTATAATAACCTATTATATATACGGACGGAAAAAAGGTAGGATTTCAAATATTGAAAATAATTGAACTTATTTATGTTAAGGTTTGTATGCTGGTAAATTTGCATTTTTGATGGGTAAATTTCCGGTGTATTAATTTTGCTTTGTAATTGTAATATTATATTTGTCCAAAACCCCTGCAGTATATTAACTATGTTTTGATATATTGTAAAAATCAAGAAATAAAATTTACTATATCATTCCAAAATACATCTGCTTATAATATTTTTAATATTAAATTTTATTTTTTCGAGCAAAAATATACGTTTGTTAATTCCAGATACAGGCATTTATTTAAACTGAATGCAAGAGATTTTTGAAAGTTTATTTAAATACCAAGCGCAATGTAGTTTTAAAAAATTAAATATTTATTACATCTCTCTCTCCTCTCTCTCTCTCTCTCTCTCTCTCTCTATATATATATATATATATGCATTCTAAGTCAAAAAAATTAAGGTAGCCTTAGACCGAATACTTGAAATTGGAGGAATGGAATATATACTTTAGACAATTGATCAGTTTTCATGTTAGAGCATTCGATGCGTTCAGGGCAGTTTTCAAACACAGTTCACTCCAGGTCATAAAAGGGCATCTAATAGTGCTTCAAATTCATTTTCACTGACTCTGTTATTTGGGTTAAATCGTTTCTAATTGAATTATGGCTAAGAGAAAGGTTCGCGAGTAATTTAACCAAATGGGAAAGTTTAACAAAGGTCAAATTATAGAAGGTGGACAGTATAATCAACGGATTGCGCAGCATGTTGATTGTATACACTATTATAGACGTCCAACGGGTAGTAGAAATCTTTGTCGATCATTCTATAAATAGCCATACTATTTGTTGACAGCTTCACGTCCAGATATTAAATTCGCGTACACTATTACAAGGGTTGTATTTAACAGTATTTAAAGAATTGGAATGTTGTCGTTCCAGAAGGATCTGGATTATCGAATGGTATTAATAGTTCTTTACCAACGAGACAACCGAATTCATGTGGGGAGGCAACGTTGTTCGCATGAAGCTTAAATTTGTATGATACTCTAAATTACCCTTAGCGTTCGTTGAGCTAAGAGTAATTTAGGTAAGGACTTTAAAAGTCAAAAACATACCTAAGAGTAATTTAGGTAAGGTTTTTGACTTTGCTAGGATTCTCTGCTTTCAAGAGGTCTTGTAACCAGTTGTGACTCCATTCATGACATCCAAGTTATAACTTTTCCTACAAGACAAGGTTCGATCACATTTTGTTGTCTCCTCTAAAGTATTTTTACAACACGTCAATTACTTAACGTAGTTGGAACTTTCAACAGACTCATCTTTAAATAAGAATATAAGGTATATCATGGAACGCGAGAAGTCCCATTTCAATCGTACCACTTTTTCAGGATTAGGTACATGCCACAGTTCAAGAAATATATCAAAAAGAGCCCGGACAACTCATTGTTAATTTTATTTTTTTATCTTTTGTTTTTTTATGTATGTTTTACTTTGAAAATGTGTTGGGTGATTAACAAAGGACCTTTTAATTTATAACCTCGGTTAAGTGATACCGACAACATCTAAGCTAGGGTATTCAAAACAGCCAGCTTGACATTGCTAGCCATGAATTCGCGATGGTGATCAATTATTTCTGCCACACGTTTCGCAATTGAAGCGCATGTTGATGCATGTAACAATTTACCAACTTTTAAATATTATTGCAAACTCACAAATCCTTACCAGTGCAACTTCTTCTCTTGCCTTGGAATATACACAGGATAAAGTTGGTAAAATAACAAACTTTAGGTAAGATAATTTTTTCTGCCTTAATACTGTATGCATAAGGTTTATTGTTTCACGAAGCTTATCTTACATTCCACAAATTAAGCACATTAAGTGATTTCATAACATTTTTAGCGATTTTTTTTAAAATTTACTTTTCTCAAATTTAAGATCAAATCTTTCATTTTCTAAAAAAAATCATTTTCGTCACTTTACCTGTTCATGCGATACAGTGACGAACGTAATTGCGTAAGAAGACGAAATGTGGTAACACAATTTAATAGCATGTAATACATAAAATAACCACTTAGGACTGTAGAGATCACATCTTTCAATTTAAGAAATTAGACACAACACGGAATAAACATAGTTATAGATAAGGAAATGACATGAAGACAACGCGTCACGAATAAAAAAAATTTGAAGTAATAAAATAGGAAATTAAAACCGAAAATCACTTCACCATGGTCTTTAAGCAGTTTTGACTTTGTCTTTTTTTTAATCGATACAGAGGCAGGGTAGCAGGAATATTGTACATAAAAAAACTGGACACACAATTTCGTTTTTCCTTATACGCCACAAATGATGCATTCTTCATCATTGAGGTACTTAAGGTCCAGATCAAGATCAGTGTCATTGTAAGGAACTGAAATGAATGAGTTGTCTTTAGACTAAAAAAAAATGGAAGTCGAGCTGTCGCTTAACTGGTTCCTTCTTTTTGTAAGATTTTTAGCAGATTTGTTGCGTGTTTAATCTTGCTAACTTCAGCCTTTTACAAACGTCGCTGTTTTCGTCCATCTTCCCTTTTTATCCCTCTTCTTTTTTTATCAGAGAAGCACATTTTTCACAAAAGTGTCAGTGAGGTACATGGTCGGCAATTTATTTCTAGTTCTTCTTGACGTTTTGCTCTGAATGGTAGGAAACGGTGAAAATGCTTCATATCATTTCTTTAGGTAGAGAAGTATCAAATAAGTGAAGAGCTCGATCAGACAAGGATGGATAAGAAATTAGATAAATTTCATGATTATTACTGCTGGATGAAATTGTTTCAGCTTCAAGAGGTATTTCAGTTGTGAGCTGAAAAATAAACCTTATTTAGTGATGAAGCTGTTGAACGACTCTTTTTCTTTGACCGTCAATCCCTTGACAGTTGATTTCGCATTGCAAATTGGTGGTGCACTTTATGACTTAAGAAGCTTTAACGTGGACGAACCATTTAGAAAATGTCAGCACTATTTTTACTCATGCAATAACAGTATTTCAAGTAAAAAAAAATTAAATTGGAAGGGTCTTAATTGTGTTAGAGTAAAAATTGGATGCATGAATTTGTAAGAAGGAGGGTGTCGTTCTCTTACCCTCCAATAAATTCTTTATCTAATACGACATTACGATTTTTATTTCGATAAAACAATTGAATAGATTTAAACTTATATCAGATAATTAAAAATGATGCATCATTTAGCATTATTTAATCAACACTGTTCGAATATTTCAGGAACATATTGGAAGTACATACCGTGAATACTATCCCATTCCAAGCTGTAAACTAGATTTATATCAGAGCCATTAAAAAACACAGTTCTGTTACTGTACTGTAAACCACACAAATGTGACTACATGAAATATTTTACCGTAACACGGATAGCCGGTTGCTAGATGTTTTTGACGATGAT
Organism: Trichonephila clavata; assembly: GCA_019973975.1. Taxonomy (NCBI): domain Eukaryota; kingdom Metazoa; phylum Arthropoda; class Arachnida; order Araneae; family Nephilidae; genus Trichonephila; species Trichonephila clavata. The sequence continues at coordinate 43,816 of BMAO01028123.1, forward strand.
GAAATTGTCATCTAGTGCAGTTTTTGTGAAAAATTTAATTCGTCATCCTTACCCACATATTGCATTATATATACACAGGGTGTCCAGCCTTAATGTGACCCAATAGCTAATTCCCGAACCGTTCTGTTTAGATATGCTCTTCCAACATAAAAAAAGGTTTTAAAAAAGGTAAGGAATGTTTTTACGTGCGTTTCGAGTCAAAAGACCCATTTACAAAAAAATTACAAAAATTAAATTTTTATACGGTTCTCCGGTACTATCACTTATATTTAGGAAAAGATGTTTTACACAAAAACAAAGTAAACATAAAAAGTTTCATTTTATTATGATAAAAACTGGCCGAGTTACGCCTACATAAATCGGAAGCATCAGAGTTGCTCATTAAAGGGGGTCATATATAAATTGAATTTAGAACACAGTAATTTACTATCTACAGAAAGAGCAAAAAAAAAAAAAAAACATCATAGAAAAATTAAAACATCGTAATAAACATTATAGATTGACAATTTTTATTGCTGTATGGCAAACAATAAAAATTAAATTAAAGAAATACAACTTGTACCGAAAAAATTAAAGCACCTTGTTTTGACAAATAGCAGCAAAATAATACAGGATTTGCCGTTCAAATTATAGCATAATGTGGAATGATACGCCAATCATGAATTAGGGGTTTTATTATATCAGAAGGACCAAATTAACTTAAATAATGGTGAAGGTACGAGACAGAGAATACGTCTATTGCAACTCCAAGTTTTATACAAGCGCTGAACAGCACGGGCAATTGTGCAATAAGATGGATGTCTTTGAGAGGGAAATTTAATGGCATAAAGTCTTGCCGCTTCTCTTTTACTTCGATAACACTGCCCATAAAACAGTACGATTTCGCAGTTTCTTCATTTGTATACATCTCGTTCTCCCCTACTAGAAATCGTAATATTAGAATACGACTGTATGCAATTGCAAGCGACTAAACAACGAATTTTTAACGTTCGTCATGATCAGCAAAAACGCAGTAAATCAAACTGAAGCCGTAGCATATAAGTCTATTTTTAGGACTCCTTTTAAAATGTTTTCTTCGTCCAAAATATTTTATTTTGTCTACGTTTTACACGTACGCAGAATAAATTTTATTTCTTAAGTACTCAATTATTGTAGAATTAAAGTATGCTTTTAAATTTAAAAACGATTTACATAAAAATGACGTGTAAGAGCGAAAGTTTCCTAGCAGAGTTTCAACTAATTTCACTTTGGAGAAGGCCCCTTACTAGCTTCTTGAAAATAGCCGAGAAAGTGTAAATAAAGTATGATTTTCAAAGTTCCACAAATCGGCCAGTTTTTATCGTAATAAAATGAATCTTTTTGTGTTTACTTTGTTTTTGTGTACCGCATCTTTTTCTAAATATAAGTGATAGGACCTGGGGACTGTATAAAAAATTAATTTTTGAATTTTTTTTCTAAATAGGTTTTTTGTTCGAAAAGCACGTAAAAACATTCCTTACCTGTTTTAAAACATTTTTCAAATTGGAAGTGCATATCTAAACCAAACGGTTCGGGAATTAGCTATTGGGTCACATTAAGACTGGACACCATGTATATATATATATATATATGTGTGTGTGTGTGTGTGTGTGGAAATTAAATGATTTCTTTTTTCGTAAAACATTTTACTAGGAGAATATTTTGTCTGGTAGCATTAGTTCAATTATTGTGGCTAATGAAATTTATTTTTATGTTATTAATTGGCTTATTAATGTAGTACTAGATGTAACAAAAGGGCTATTTGTGAAGAACTTTCTAAATTTGTGCCAAGGTCAAGTGACCACGAAGGCAACTCACCGTTAACATGCACATTGATTGCATGTAAGGATAATCTGCCTTAAAAATCAAAGATTTATCAGCCTTGCTACAGGAAGCTCTTAGAAAGTGCTAGAGAAAAAGAGAGGGACTGCGAACTTACCACGATTTCAAACTCATGAATAAAAATTTTTCTTTTTCCATAAAATAATTATTAAAACAGTACAAATATATATACAAGCCGTTATTATTTTAATACAAACCTTAAAAATGTATCACACATATTAATTATTATGATTTAATATGTTTTGAATTGACCTTTGAAATTCATGTAGAGTGGACGTATAAGGGAAATTATGAATTGTTAAGTCGGGATAAAACTTTTTAATGAAATATTTCAAAAAATATATAAAATAATAGCAGAGTAGTCTCTTACACTAAAATATTGAAACCCATTTATACCATTTTTTTAAATTAATGTTTTTAAATTTTAAAAAAAAAATATAGATCTTGCGAAACAAATGATGATATCGATGAATAATGTTAAAGCAAGTTTATAACACTAGCCTGTAAGCATTTAAAAAATGAGCAATGAAAAAATTAAAAAGTAAAAGGGAAGAAGCAAAGTGAAAAACTTTATTTTTTCAGATAAATCTGTGTTTACACAGTAGAGTAAAAGGAAATATAGCTTCATCTACTGCCCCACATCAATTTTCGGAAAACTTTAATCTACCCTAAAAGACTGGAGTCCTTCATGTTGATAATCCAATTAACACAACTTCATTAGAAGACCATGGAAACTTGGCAGTTTATTTCAAACTATCTCGTTAAATAATACTTGAAGCGAACAATGTATTTTGTTTGCAAAACCCTCAGGAACCTACGCGACAATATCTTCCAAGAAGAATAGACATTTTTATATGCATCTCGAAAGATAGCACACACTGCCTCATCCTATCACTCTTAAAAGCAATGACAGCTCCTTGATGCCTACTTAGAGCAGATGATGGAATAAGCTTAAGTAACATATCCTCTCCTATTTTCGTGGTAACATTTTATGAAGTACTTTATTTTCTTCGATAAACGTAAATCCCTGAAGGGCTGTAAAATATCCTTCTTTAGCCAGTCCTATTTGAAGATCTAATCACCATCTGATGTGCTGTCTTCCTTTTTTTCCCCTTGCGTCTTTTTCAGAGATAACGCTAGTGTAAACAGAAGACCCCCATGTATCTAAAATATTGCATTAAAATATATTCTTGTTGTTAAAATATGAAAAAAGACTCCAAATCGATGCTAAATAATCACCCAGAGACTACTACTTCAAAAAGATGTTAAAAAAAGGTAACTGGGAACAAAAATATTTTTTTTCGCAGATTTTGCACTTTTATTTAGTAAATCACCGTGAAAAAAGTTTTTGTGAATCTCTAGTGAAAATAGTAGACTGAATTTAGGATGCATTTCTATAAGTCGTTAATAAATCCATTGCCATTTATTTTTAGCAGATCAAAGATAGAAAAATAAAATGATTATTTTTTGAACTGCAAGTGTTAAAAATATATCAACCGTTCATTTAAAAAAAAACATCCATTGTTTCTGTTAACGAATGCACATTTTGCCACTTAAGTATCAGTATGTTACTGCCAAACTCATCCAATGTTACGTATATTGGTTTCCAAAAATAACAGTTTGAAAAATGAAGATGTAAAAGGGTATAAGAACACTTAAAAGTCTAATATTCAACATATACGATCTACTGATAATAATCCTTGATTGTGCGCATGTAATGTTTTGTTCCGTGACGTAATATGGCAATATGAGAGGCTATTGTCAGTGCTGTAAGTAAAATGATTGTAGCGAGCAGTTGAGATTATGGATGTTTGTTTTATTATTGAACATTTAAGTAGCTCAACTGTTGAAAATTTTTATAAATATATCACAAATAATAGAAATCTGCTTTTTTTAAACGACAGAACTACAGAAAGCAAAAATCTGCCATTAGAGTCTTAAATGATGCTCAATGCAAAATTTTCAAGACTTATAATTAAAAGAGGGATGTATATATATGTATATATAATGTCCTCCTATAATTCGGAATTCAGTCTGGAGAGTTAAGCTCAAAGTAGCATAATCTGGAGAAAACATTGAGCACGTTATCACCAGCGTGAAAACACAGAAAAATATTTGTATGGCGGTGGTGATATTTTTGTGCGGGCGGACATATAACATGTGCATGGATTTTCATGCTTTCGGAGGAAGTTCTAATAAGAAATAAGGTACAGGGATGTGGTTCTGGAATTTATGTTTGTCCTTTAAGTTGTGCTACGGGTCCATAGATTTCATTCCTAACCAAAAGTGCGACTCCACATTGTTCTTAAGTAGTAGTTGAATTTTTAAAGCGTAGTTATCTAGTAGATTCAAAAAGCGTCCAAATGTATACACTTACATTAGAGTAATGTTTAGAATGCATTTAGACATTTTTCAGTTCATACACCTCCACCTAGCGTCATCGCTTAGTTCAAAATCATCCCGCTGCAGAAATGGAAGAATCTGCCACTCAAATGATAAAGACTCTCATTTGTAACATACAATGTCAATGTAATACATGTATTTTAATAAAAACTGATAATACTTACTACTAACCAATGTTAGCATTTCATTTTATTTTCCCACAACCCTTGCTTTTTTCGCCATAATATGGAAGTAGTCTTCTATGTTTTAATTTAATATTTTTTTTTAAAATTACAGTTTTTTAATGTATGATTAAATATACATTAACTATTTGAGAAGATTAGACAGTATTCGGTTTATGAACCCGGTGAACCGCAAAACATGAATTTCTACAAAAATTATATTCATGGTACATCTATCACAATTCTTTTTGTATTATTATTTTTTCTTATTATTTTAAATTTGGTAATATGTATCTTTAATGCAATTTAATAAAAACAAGAATATCAGTATTTTATAAATACAATTCTTATTAATGTGGGTATTCTTTACCTTACTGGCATATATATACCTACAAAACTTATTGGAAGTTGCAAATACTCGTAATACTAGCATATTTTGTGCATAAAAGCTGAAACCATGAATATTACTTGCAAATGTGGTGAAAATGCGATTTAAAAAATATGGTTCCTCGTTTCGCAAAATGAGTTTTTAAGAAAAATTCGATATTTCTAAATCTGCTCCTATTTCTTTATCATATTAAAACATAGATTCGATATAAACAAAATACTCGTGAAGTTCATAATTTAACTACACATGTTATTTACATTTTGACTCTAATTTAGTCCTAATGTAATTTATCAGGATTAAAATTTTAAAAAGCTTTTAATACCATTACTGATATTCCCTTCCTACTTAAATTATAATAATGTATGTAAAAATAAAATATTTATTTTGTTATTTAAATAACTTTTTTTAAACTTTAATATTGATTTATATACACTTAAATTTTCTTCGAAGGTATAAACTTCCTTAAATTCCATTTTAGGAAATCAAAATACACTGAATCCCTGACAAAGAATTGAATTGTAGATTTAGAACGTAATTGTTGATTTAGAAATTAAATTATTATGACTGTGTTTAATTGAACTCGATAAGGAAATTCAAGATAGGTATTATTGCTAATAACTCTAGCTATACTTAAAGTTCTGGAGATCATTTTCTCAAATGCACATGTCATTAGTAAGGAAATGAGTCAATGGAATTCACCGATGCTAAATACTACGTATCGGGATATCTCTCTAGTGACCATTTCACCTTATAATAATCGTGGTTCAGTTATTTGTCAGAAATACCCCTTTATTTAGTCACTTTACGCTATTTGAGGATCAGTATTAATTCCGTATGATAGATAAAAATTAGCCCAATCGAAGGGACAATATGCATTAGATTCTAATTATTTATATATTTTCTCTGAGACAAAATTTTAATGTTTATGTCTTAAAAACAAATTTACAAAAATTGGTGTTTACAAACCAATTTATTGGGAGTTAATTTAAAATTGAAGTTGAAATCACAACTATACAGTATGTAAAAAAAATAATGATGCGTAAAGAAACTTATCTATTAATAAATTAATCCTAAATTTAGCAATTTTTAGATTCAAGACAGGCTACCATTAATGCATTTTTGGGGTCATTGTTGAACCAATGTTGTAAACATACACATCTGACAGATAGCCATTTAAGTACATTTCTGAGAAACATATTGATCATATTTTCTTCTTACAGATAGTGTGCTTGCTTTGAAAGCCAAAGGTTGCGGGTACGATCCTGGCTGGAGTTGATAGATTTTCTGTACGCAAAAATCGTAGGCACGCATGTCATATGATTATGTGGCATGTGTGTAAAAGATCCCTTTAGTATCAATTTGGCCCTCGTACTCTCGGCAAAATTAAATTACACCAACATTTGGCATTCGTGGGAGCTTGAATTAAAATTGATTCAAGTGTCAAAGTTTGGTAGAGAGAGCCACCACTGGGTGTTGCCACCAAAAAACGGCCCATAAAAATATTTGTGATGCATGGTAATTTCTTGACTAAAGAAATAAGTCAGTGTACACATAATTATTTTTTACGAAATTATGAGACAATGACACTTGTATTCAAAGTATGTGGAATTCATTTTGAAAAAACATACATCCTCAATGAATTTTCACAAAAAATGAAAATAAAATATTACATCCTCTTACAGCATTAACATATTATTAATAGAAAGTCGTAGATAAAAACCGGCAGTTGAAATATGGGACTGTCAGCGGCTGCAGATGCTCTGTTTCGGCAAGAATTGGGAGAACCTTGTTTTCAGATGGCCCCTCGATCACAACCTACCCCGTGTTGTTGGTGTAGAAGCTTTTAGGGTGAAAACAAGACACGATTTTCTTGCCGCACACCTTCACCGCATCAATGTCCTACCATCACCAGAGAGCCAGCTTTGCGGCTACGGTTCTATGAACGCTGAGCATCTAAGGACTTGCTCTGCTCTAGACCGCAGTAAAAACTATCAAAACAGCATTTACAAGGTCAGCACGTCACCTAAGGGCCCAACAGCCAAAGGAGGGCGTCAGCTAAGAAGATGAAGATATTATTAATAGCTCATTGTAGCTTGGTCATATCAGAAATAATAATTTATAGAATCATTCTAATAATAAAATATCCACATATTACATATAGCTGTGATGAGCCCAAGAAATAATTAAAATAACTAAATAAATAATTCAATTTCCTCTCTCTAAAACAGTGTTGCTAGTTTTCACTATATAAATTTTTATATTTTCTCTAGTAAAGTTTTATTATTATTGGTGGTAATTAATGAAATTTATGATGAGATTTTTAAAATACTTATAAAATTAAGATGTATACAGTATTACATGCACATCATTCTTGTTTGTCATAAAACTTTTCATTATAATTGAGTTTATTTTGTTTGATACTCACAATTGTACATTTTTAATGTTCCCGTACTTCCTTAACATCTGAATTGAGTTGCTAAAATGTTTTCTACTGAAATATCGGAGTTTAGTTATCTATGTAATCAATTAAACTTAAAATAGTTAACAAGAAGCTAAGGCTATAATCCTTACGTAATTAAGTACATCGAAAGTTAAACTAAGATTTTAACCTTCAACTCTTTTAGAATCCTAATAAATACTGGTACACTTGTATAACATCTAGAAAGGATTGTTACATTCTCTAGGATTCCGCTTAGAATAAAAATAAATGAACTTGCATCCTTTGACAAAAGTAATGTTTCTCCACAACACTGGTTAACTTTAGAAAAAAAATTAATGATGCTTCTATAGCTCTTTTACCTTTTGAAAAATGAGTTGCTTGAAAAGAAAGATGGATTGCATTTAAAATTGGAAGTGCATCAAATAAAATGCCTGTAGAAATGTATTAAAGAAAAAGTTTAGAATGAAATATTATTTCCATGAAAAAATGTTTTCACAAAAATAAAGTATTTTTGATACCTATCTAGTGAATCAACACATTGTAAGGATTACATATTTTTGCTGTACATAATTATACACAAAATTAATATTTGAAATGCTTGACTGTGGTCATCATGTCAGTGTTATAAGTATGAAACTTAAAATTGTAAAGTAGATATTTATCAAATGGAAAAAAATAATTTCTCTGAGGTCTGAATGTAAATATAGCTAATAGAATGTAAAAATAGCTCTGTGTATAGAAATGCTCACAATTATAAATATATTATTTTATGTTATAACTTCGGTTGCTTAGGGAACAAAAACAAAGTTATTTCTTTCTTTTTATATGTTTATTTTAAACACACATTTCCTTACAGTTATCAAGATATTACATTTAATATGTAATCTAAAAAGTTACAAAATAATTCATTAATTTAAAAATTTTTGGAATTAGAAAATATTACCCACAATTGTACTAATTTATGAGATTACTTAAATATTTCTATTAGCTTTACTTCATACATTTTTCCAAGCAGTGTAAGAACTTATAGTATCAGTTTTTGTAATATTCCAAAGAAAATGCTATGCTCAAAATTTTGATAAATATATACTAAAAAACTAAAGTATTTACAAACTCAAAACTGGTACTTTTTCAATTAACATTTTTAAACAACTTCTAAATTCAATCACGAAATGTAAATTTGAAATTTTTCGGAACATACTGCTTTTATGTACAGGAAATATACTTATAACTTCATACAAGCGCAAGCACCAGAAATACTCAAAATAGTATACTTGTCCATGTATACCTAATTATATATATATATATACACATACATATATATATATTATACATATATATATATATTATACATATATATATATATATATACAATATATATATATATATATACATATATATATTATATATATATATATTATATATATATATATATATATATATATATATATATATATATATATACTGGTGTCCAAAAGTTAAGCATAAATTGTAAAATGCGAAAACATGGAGTAAATATTCGTAAAATTTTTCCAAATTTCTTGCGGATATTAATTTAGTGAAGAAGAAACATTGGGTTTATGCAAAACTTTTCAGTCGCCTACATCCTGCGCGAAACATCGGTGCATGTCGGAACGTGGCGAAACCGATTCACGCAGTATAGGCAGTTTAGACAAGTTTTGGCAATTGCTGAGCGAAGGAACGTTGTTAACCATCAAACAAGGTGAATGATGGCACAAAGACGCCAATTGGACATGTTTACGAAAGGAAAAATCGTTGGAATGCTGGAATCCTCACGATCCCAAACCGAAGTGTCTCGAATTCTGAATGTGGACCAGTCTGTAATCTCAAGACTGTGGCAGAGGTTTCAAAGAACGGGAGATGTTACCCGACAACCAGTATCAGGTCGACCAAGAGTCATAACGCCTCGCCAGGACCGATATCTGGTAATAAGTGCACGACGTCAGAGGCGCAGTACTGCCAGTACACTGGGTTCGGCGCTCACAGTCGCCACAGGAATATGAATTTCGAGACAAACTGTTTACAGGAGACTCAATCATGCTGACCTGTATGCCAGAAGACCAGCAGTTTGTATTCCCCTCAGGTCTGCACATAAACGCGCTCGTTTGAACTGGAGTTTGAAACATCCACATTGGAGTGTGGGAGAGTGGGCCAATGTGATGTTCAGTAACGAGTCTCAGTTTAGTCTGAGTAGTGATTCTCGGCGGGTAACGATATGGAGAGAACGTAGAGCACGTTTTGAACCAAGAAACATAACGGAAAGACATCACTTTCTATCAAGGGGAGTAATGGTATGGGCAGGCATCATAATGGACGGCCGCACAGATCTCCACTTCTTTGACACGGGGTCTGAGACTGCTCAAAGATACAGAGACGAAGCTCTTGAGCCTTATGTTCGCTTGTTTTGAGGTGCTGTCGGTCCTGACTTCATATTCATGGATGATAATGCGTCATGTCAGCGAGCGGTGCTGATTGATGACTTCCTTGAAACGGAAAACATCCAGCGCATGTCGTGACCTGCGAACTCTCTTGATTGAAATCCTATCGAGCATGTATGGGATATGCTCGGGAGACAAATTGCAGCCCTTTCACACCCACCAAGCTCCGTTACAGAACTGAAGAACGCTCTCCAAGAAGCTTGGAACCGTCTGAGCCCACAACTCATTCCTCATCTCATAGCATGTATGGTAAATCGCTGTGCAGCGTGCCTGGCTGTCAGAGATGACCACATGCCTTATTAAACTGCAGCATCAGTATTTTATATAATGTTTTCTTTCATTTTTTTCTTTAAAGTGTGAATCCTTGCTATGCTCAATTTTCTTTCAAACTGCTGCTTTGGATAATAAAATTAATTATTATCATTCTTTTGATTTGCTTCCTTATTTTATAACCATTTTACTTTCGCATATCACGTTTCCCGCCATTCTGATCTACAGTTACTTCTTTATTCACATAGTTTTCAATTATGCTTAACTTTTGGACACTAGTGTATATTGGCGGTTATTGGTTAATTTTGGCGCTTAATCCTGGCACAGTTTTGATTCTAAAGTAAACTTGGTAGCAGTTTTCATTGTGCTTTTTAATAATTGTTCACACACATAATAGTGAATGTAACAGTCCAAACAAGGCAACGATTGAAACTTCCCCTTTTATCAATATTTTTGGATTTACATCAGATGTTATTCAAAACTAGATGACATGGTATATCAGTTGAACACTTTTTAGCTGTGGCGTGTCAAACCAATCTACAAATATGATTCAGCGTGCCCCACAGTACGATATTTTTTGAACAATTCTACTTTTTCCAATAATGCATGCAGTTACAGAACAGAGGCCAATAATGTAGATATTTACAGTTCTATTATATATTAATTTTTAATCATTGTAAGATATTTATTAACATGAAATTAAACAGCATAAAACTATTTTTTCAACAAGAATAAAAAAAATACTTAAATCGTACGTATATTATGTATTTTTTAACATATTTTTTCAAATAATAAATATACAGCATAAAATATAAGCACTTTTCTTCATTATTGTTAAACATAAAGATAAATAAAAACTTTAATGCGCGAACCTGTACTTGCACCTCTCTACACTTTCATGTCACAAAATCAGGGATATAATTTGTGACTTTCAATTTAACACGATTGTGACGGGTGCTTACGCGTTTCACTAACCTTCTCTTAAAAACTTTAAATTGTATTTATTTTGACCAATCCCCCCTGAGAGCTGGAAGTGTGACTTATGTAAATAAGATAGTTTCGGGTTTAGCGAGTTCGAAAGAGATATAAAAGGGAGAAATGAAATGAAGAGATAAGGATGACTAAGCGGTTTGATAGAGTAGAACTCCGTGTTTGGGATTGAAAAGTAAACTACGTGGTTGCCTAAGAAGGTGTTTTTAAGCGTCTAGTTTAATGAAGTGAAATTTGATAGAGGAAAGAAGATTATTGAAAAAGATTCATTAAGGCGGTTCAGAAGTTATTGAAGATATCCTAGATTATAGCCACTTCATAAATTCTACTAGTTCCAGGTTCCTTCTGAAGAAGATTTCAGGTCTGTAACTTTTGTAGTTTAGATTTAAATGTGTAGTTTGATTGTACGTGTTATTCCCCTCGTGATATCAGTTAGTATTCCGTCGTCCATAATTGAATTCTGATAATACTGCATGATAATTTATTGTTCTTAAAGTTGATTATTAATTGTGGATTTCTGTCTTAAAGAAATAATAAATAAGTGATTTATTATTTGAGTAGTCATTAATTATGAATCCTACATATCTTAACATAGATAATATGCAAGGGGGTAGTGGGAGACTACGACACGATTAGGAGCATTCAGTGGTTACACAATGTATCTGCTGAATTAAAACCATTTTTTAATTGCGGAAAGGTTTTCTTACTTAGATATGCAGAACCAAAAGTGGAAAGCCAAAAACATACAATTTGTTCTCTTCAAGCAATTAAATGTCTCCAGCAATGACATTCAAAAATATACGAAATGCTGTAAATTTATCTTTAGAGTTATCTTTTTGATTTTTTCTTAATTCGATAAATGTCCACAACTCTGAAGATGCTTGTGAAATAAGGATCATTACAAATTTAACAACTCCTATCCACTTAAAAATCGACAAATTTGTACAGAAAATTTGTAATACCTTGTGCCATAGTTTGCAGGCCCTTCATATAGATAATAACAATGTAATTAGTTAAAATAATATAGATCTCTTAAATTTCTATTTTTGTATCTTTGCTCCTATCTCTTCTAAATATACTTTGGATTTTGTTCTAAGTATATGGAGGTCTTACAGAAGATAAAGAACTCCCAAAATTTTTAATCTCGTTGAAAATGCTGAAGAACGTCGTGTTAAATCGGGCAACCTTCCAAGGAACAGAAACACAAAGTTTTCCGGACTAATTTTTTTTACGTTGAGACATTTCTTACTTATTATTCAAGGAACTGTTTCCTCATGAGAAAAAGTTTCGTCGTTCATTCTGAACCCTAGTGAAACTGGTGCGGGGAGAATCGGTAGATCTGATATTTAACATGTATCTGCTGAAGAAAAGAGTTTTTAAAACTGATGTTGTCTCCCATTCTACTTTTCAGGAATTTGTATGCAAACTGTTACGGCTGAACCATTATAGTTTTTTTGGGTTTGCTCACAACATAACACCTTTTAAAATGGGAAAAACTTGTTTCCGTGGCTGAAAAAATATAGATGGAACCACTTGACTTTTTTTTTGTATCCATTGCTAAAAAAATCCTCATTGTCTTTATTTTAAGTAGCCAAAAAACATTAGTTTTATATTGCGCTTCACTCTAGCATTCTTTTAAAATATCAAAACATAAATTTCCATCAGCACATAATCTAAAAAAAGTAATTTTATTTTAAGCTATATATTTTGGTAATAAATTTGGACATAATTGTACTACAACAATAATAAAATAAATATAAAATTTGATGCACTGTGAATAATTATATTCCACATTTAAAGGATAAAATCATATAATAAGAAATTTTAATGTAATATTTCAAGATTCAATAATTGAAATTTGGAGAGAATGGATGAAAACCAGTGCTTTTTGAAATATTTTCCTAAAAATCTAGCTAACTGAATTTTTGACATATACATATATATATATGCATGTATATGCGCACGCATGCGTGTATACAGGGATATTCATAATTCCCTCCGGGGTTTCGAAGCATTATTGTAAATAAAAACTAAGATGAATGCTGAAAAATATTAGAAGACAGAAATAATTCAAGTTTTATTTATGTATTTTAAAAGTGATCTATATATACATGCGAATGCTTAGTTACACGGTATTAATGCGATAGTTCAATTCTTGCCATAATTCACTCAACTTGGTAATATCAACATTATTTATAGTATGTGTTATCATTTCATGCAGTTTTGCCACTTCACGCAGCAAAGGGGGTACGAAAACTAGGTTCCTTGTAAAAGAACAAGCTTTGGGATAACACGGAAAACATGGAAACGAAAACCCGTGTTTTCAATAACGTTAATAGTGCCATGTTAAGTGGAGTTTGTCAGGAACTGTACTATCGCATTAATATATACCGTCATATAACAGAGGTTTCAAGCATAAAATACTTATAAAATATGTAAATTAACTGGAATTGTGTTTCTGTATTCTTTCAAATGTTTTTAAATTTATTTTTTAGCAAAGCTCTTCGATCCTTCGGTGGGAATTATGAATAAACCTGCACACAAATATGACTTTATATTATTAAAAATAGTTATTTCTTTAATATGTGCAAACTATTTTCGGGAATAAATAGTTGGTGTTAATGAAATATTTATAATACTTTTTCAATTAACGAGTATTTTAATGTAATGCATGAATAAGCTCTATGTATTTCTGGTATGACTCCTAGAAGTATTAAAACATGTTTTTTTTATCAAGCCAAGCTCCTTATTAAAAATAATGATTAGTGTTATTAATAAGATCATATTTTGTTTGAAGACGGAGCACACACACATTCTTCTACGTTGAAAGAAAAAATTAAAGCTGAAAATTTACTTTGTTATAAGAAGCAAATGGATTTCAATAAAGCTCCAAAGCACCTTATTTATGCCACATGCCCACATATACCAGCAACAATAGAGCACATTTGTTACCATAAAGCATAAATTATTCAAATGATATCAATGTTTTTGCTTTTGTTTGATTATTCATCCTTTTCAAAAGTTAGAATATTTTCTATAAAGGTTAAACAAGTTTTGCTGTAGAATGCTAAGAATAGATATAATTACACTAACTTAAAAGAAAGAATATTTCCCTTTACAAATTTCAAAATTATGACAAAAGATAAATAATTGCATTATAAAATAGAAGAAATTTTAAAAATTTCAGAAGTTTCGAAATTTTCGTTTAATATGATATATTCTTCCCAAAACACTAAAAGAGTTACTTGCAGCTATTATTCTACATTAATTCATTATGCTATATTATTTCTTTTAAATCAAAGTATAATATTTTTTACACCCACCAATGCATTTTTAACTAATTTCAATTATTACTTATATATGTTGCTAAATTATGTTTTTTCTTCTTAAATATCTAAAAAAAATGTCTATAACTAGTATAGATGTAATGTGTTACATAAAATATCGAAACACAATTTATCCCATTATTGTAAATAGCTTTCAAAATGTTTTTCCTGTTATAATCAGTATTAAGTATTTAAATTTTTCCTTCAATGATTTAATGTTTTGAAAATTAAGAAGTTTTGATTACTGTAACTAATTTTAAGTTTCTTTTAATAGGAGAAATCAGTAAGTGATGCATAAGCACATGTATTTATACAAAAACGTTTAAAATGATTCATTTGTACTTTATATAGTATCATCTTCCCCAAATGAGGGTTAAAGTTCTAAAATGTAACTTACAAACAAAATTTACAAGTAAAGACAGATTCTATAGTTGTTCGGTTCCCTTCCTAGAGATTACAGTGACTTTCTCTAAATTTTCTCTAAAAACTATTTATTCTATAAACCATCTGTGAAGACCGTCTAACGGTTAGACTCTAACTTTTTAATGAAGAATATTCACAAATGTAAAAATTTGCTAAAATAAATTAAGGTATATAAAATGATTTAAGAAAAAACGAATCAGCATTGTTTTATGTGTCTTTATATTCAAGCAAAAATATTTTTAAGGAGATACGTTACGGTTCAATTGACAGAAAATGGTCGAAAAATCAAAACTAACTTATATAGCCTAAATTATTTTTTATATACTTTTCTATGCTCTCACAAAATTTTAAAGATCTAAGTTTAAGAAAACGCAGAGTTGTGATAAATTTTACGTTCGTTTTTATTCACATTCCAATGACAATTCAAAACTTTAGACTGATATATCTCAGATAGATAAAATAACTAGTTTATATTCATTCAAAATTCTAAGTCTTTTTTTCATCTATTTTGCCTAATGCTTCAAATTTTTTGACTTGTTGCTAATAGTGCATGAAATAAAATTTGATATGCATTTTTCAATCAAAGCAATACTTATTTTTTTTTAAAAAAAATAATAAAATTTAGAATTTACACATTTTTAAAATTATTTTCAATAAGCATTCATAAAAAGAAGTATTGTACAAATATTAATCATGTTATCGCAAAATCCATACCAAATTTTGTTATTCATGGTTTAACGTAGTGCCAATCAAATTTCATATATATACGTTATATTTTGTAGTAAGAGGAGTAGCATTTTAAAATCACTTTATAAATATCAAGTTTTTTCCTTAAAAAACTAAATGGTTAGCTTCTTATAAAGTGTTGAGCCCAAAATATCTTTTACATCATACGTACACATAAGAGGCAACCAAAAATTATGAAAATCATTAAATTAAAAAAAAATTTGTAAATCGTACAACAATCCCCTTAAATAAAAATAACTAATTATAGAATGGTGCTTAGCATTGTTTCAAAAATAAAATTGGCTTCGTGTCGTCATGGTAAATATCAAAGTACTAAATTGTATTTTAAAGGAATATTTGATATTAATTAAATATTTTGTAACTGAACATTTCTTTAGCATACTTTCCTTGTTAAAACAACTTACCACACTATTTTATTCCGTTCTCATATATTTTACCCAACATATAAAAAAAAACTTATTCAAAATATTTTTAAAATATTATATGGTAAATAATTTTCTGTAGTTTTAAATCTTTTTTGATACTTGATGATACATATGGTGTATCGACGATTTTTAAAGGTTATAAGCTAAATATTACATACATATATGTTACAAGTTGGAATAAAACTGAATTATGTTTTGATCTTTAAATATTTGTATCATTTTGAAATAATCTAATACAGTATTATGGAATTTCATTTCGTCATAGTAAAAAGAGATTTTTCTTTAATATAAAAGGAGCGAAATATAAAATGCACTGCTTTTGTATGAAATATATTGAATTCAACATCAATACAAATTTCCTAGCATGTGCCCAAAGAGGCTCATTCTGTAATATTTTAAAATTTTTAGATTCATCAGAGCTTATATTTGTGACTACAGAAAATATCTCTCCCTTAAAAAGAACTTTAAAGTCTTCCTGTGGTAGTAAAGTCACAGACTATTCATAACCTTAACAAGCTCCTATCCAAAATGCCTTCCATGGTTTTATGAATATCAGTTATCTGAGTTTCACAACGAGAAATATATTTTCATCTAGGAGAAAAAGCATTTGAAAATCTTTAAAGGAGAGGATCTTTTTTTTTTCTGTTTCTTTGAAACGTACTTTGCTTTTTATGAGAATTCGGTATTTCTCAGATTCATGATGCTAGAAACTCTCATCCTACAAACAAGTTTTCTGTGATTGCTTGAAATAAAAATATCTGAAATGTAAAAGTAGGGAATATAAGCAACCAAGTCAATATTTATATCTTACGAAACCAAGAATTTTTATTAGTCGAAAGAAAATTCTGCTTGATGTTTTTAAGGCAAACAACACATTTTCACACTTTATGTTCTTTGATTAACAATCTCCTCCTTATCCATACTTGAAGGAAATATCTTTGAAAAGTCGTAAGGTTTTTAGCATTAGAATACGTATCGCTTTATTTACATAAATAAGGAAAGAAATATTTCTATCTTTGTATTTATTTGTAACGCGCATATTTTCCTGATAAGTAAACGTTTTATCGACACAAATCTATAACAAAACATTTTATTAAAGCTACAAATTGTACATAATGTTTTCAACACATCCAAAACACTTGCTTTCTTTTCGCTATTTATTATCAGGAGGTTTAACGTCAACATTGTTTTCATTGGAAGGAATTATATAATTTTTACTTAAATATATATAATTTTTTCCTTTTGGGCGGTAAATTAGCAAACAAATCTTTGCAGACCGCAAATGTGATAGCCATTTCATGGTGGCAACATCTAGTGATGAACCTCGTTAACAAATTTGAACGCTTGAATTAATTTTATTTTAAGCTCTCGTCGGATGATAAATATTACCGTGATTTTATTTTTCGGAGAGTAACAGAGCCAAATTGATATTGAAGGGATCTTTTATATGCCACAAAATCAAATGGCATGCGTGGCTATGATTTGCGCATCCAAAAATTCTATCATTCACAGCCTTGGTGCTACCTCTAAGCTACCAAGCCGGCTGTTTTTACATATATAACTTCTATTAATTTTCAGCAACCTTGCTACTATCTCTCAAGTAATTCAATTTACATAAATTTGGTTAATCATGTTTATTTTGGCTGAAGTATTTTAAAAGGTTGTCATAGTAGAATTGATTACTTGATAATTTTAGCAGATTTAAAATAAAACATTTTACTTATTTTCCATTTATATTATTTGTAACCTTCTTAAAATTATAAGATAAAGCTAATATTTCCGATAAATTCGACTTTCTCAACTTCTTCATTTCCAACTATAAACGGGTTTTGAAATGATATTAAAATCTGTATAAACTCACATGTTACATATACTTAAGGCTTTATTTGTAAGTGTACAGAGTGTTGAATAAGAAATTCTGTAAAATAGTTAGCGCTACTCCTAATAGTTTAGTACAAGGTGGGAAACTAATGGATTCTATCAGTAACTATAGAACTAGAAGGTCTATTAAATTAGTCCAGTGAAATTTTCGGTAGGAAATTTAAATAATTTGTAGTACATCAACACATTGTTCCGTGTTGATCTGTTTTAAGTAAGTATTGTACTTAACGAATAGCATATTTCTCAATTTAATTTGTACTATAGAAATCTTAATCACTGTTTCAATGCAACAAATATAAACGAAGAGAATTACATTATTTGTCTTTATATTATATTTCCTAATAACATAATAAGCTCCAACTGAGGTTCACAATTATTTTTATTGAGTCATTATACAACAGTTTATTCCACTCCATTCCTCCTACTTCTTTAAGGATCTAGCACTCTTTCCTTAAAATTATTTAGGTAAATATAACAATTCAAGTAAAATGCGTTTTTTACTTGTGTATGTAACGGTATTTTTAGATATAGACGGAAGAAAATATTGATTGCAAGTCTGTACAATTCCTTCGATAATTAAAATATAATCTTTATTTATTGAGGATCAAGCGAATTTAGACTTAGGAGTAGTATAAAGTATTTAGAACTCTAGACAGAGCTTAAAGAGTTTAGGGACCAGATAATTCAGGAATTTAAAACGAGGGTTCTTTAATGAAAAACACATTTTCACTGCCTTTTCTCAGCTATTTATTATCATTACCATTCTGTTAACTCTAATTTGTGTTTATTTTTAAAATTCTTCATAGGTTGAGAGTTTGTAAATTAATTAGTTACATATAAATAATTCTTTAGTAATTGGTTTGTCTTTTGTGAGGGCCTGGCTCACACAAATCAGGAACTACATGTGTTACTTTTTTTTAAAAAAAAGGTATACTTGTATTTGTAACTAATAACATTGGAAATAATCATTGCTCATGGTCGTGATTTATCAGATTACAATTAGTTTATATTTGAGGAGAATTAGTATGCGTTCCATATTTGACCTAGTTATATGTTGTGAAACATTTAAAAGGAATACATTAAAATAGAAAGTAAACTATGTAACATGAGTTTGTAAATAAATGCATCAATCAATGTATCGAATTTGTTTTAAAGTCGAACTTCAAAGCTAGATGAAGGTTATTGATGACGGACATTGTAATTTTGAACAACGGGCAAACAATGAAGACGAAACTTGAGCTAGAACACCAATGTCCACATTTCCACCCAATTCCAACGTAAGGACTTTGAGGCTAGACACATATAACGCGTGCATTGGCCCATCAATACTGTCTTTATTAGGATTAAGACTAGATATCATGATTCGACTGCAACGACAACAGCCATTAGTTCGCCACTTAGTCAAATGCAGCAACATAAAAAAATGCAATAAAAATTGCTAATTCTGTGTTTCAACGAGATGAGTCGCTTGACAATGAATTTTATTTGGCCTGTTTCACCTAATAAGCTATTAATATATAAATGTGTGTAATAAGACTTGATAATGTCTAACAAAAGCTCAAGGTGACAGACTAATCATGTTCGGAACCGTGATTTTGTAAAAAGAGGATAAATGAATAATTTTTTGATATTTAGTGTTAGTTGATTAAGAATGCATTCATAAATAGTTGTAAGAACATTTAAATAAGTCAGGATGTGTTGCAACTTTTTATATGTTGCATATTTTTGCAATTAACATTCAAAAAATAAACATTCAAATTAGTGTAAAAATCCGAAGCTTGTCATTGACACAATGTTCTATTTTAGAATAAGTAATTCTAATTTTTGCTTTCTAGAAAATCAGAACATATTGATTTAACATGTAATTTGTAATTTGTCACATTTACTTAATACTCCATACTGAAATTATATGGGTATTTATTTAATTCTAACAGCTTCTATTCACGACCATACATTCAAATCGGTGCAAAAATCTAAAATTTGTCATTTTGGCACAATGTTCTATATTAGAATAAGTAATTCTAACTTTCTCTTTCTAGAAAAGCAGAACGCACATTGATTTAACAAGTCATTCGTAAATTAGCACATTTACGTAATACTCCATACTCAAATGCTATGGATATTTATTTAATTCTAACAACTTCTATTCAAGATCATGCTTCTCTGAAGACGAACCTTTCTTTCAGTGCACATTTATTTTCCTTTCATTGCGTATCACTGATTAAGGTTTGTTTTCTACGGCATTAATTTCCTTACAACAAAGTACTTCTTGCCTTCCTGAGAAAAGTAAGAAAGAAACTAATGCATTAGTAGGAAGCCCAACCATCAGTCACTAGTGTCGTGTCCACCATCCAATTAATAATTGCGGATATCCAATACAAGGTAATGCAATAAAAAGAAAACACATTCAGAAAACAGGAATCTCGTTTACTTAAATATATTTCAAATAAGGAGGCTTTTCGGAATAAGACAGGGCTGCTCTTTTAATATTTCGTATTATAATATTTAAATGTTATGCAAAAAGTTAAAATTTTTCAAATGTTTTTGGGAGTAGTTTTTCATAAAATATTGTATTATCATTTTGCTGGCAAATTATGTTTATTGGCGATTGAAATAGATTTTTTAATACTTCAGTATTAAAAAAAAAGATTAACGTTGTTTAATCCTTCGTCTCGAAAAAGAAAGATTTTTTAAGAGCAACGAAGCGTATATAAAAAACCAAAGCTCGATTTTTCCTTAAAATAGGGAAATGTTCTTAAGAACTATGAGCATTTCGAAAATACTGTGATTTAATATCTTAAGGAAATATACAGAACTTATTTTTTTCCCCTGTTAACTTTTAGTGAAGATTTTATACCTCTAAAATTTAATTATTCTGCAAGTAGGTCGGTATTTGTTTAGTGTGGAAAAAATTACTATTAAATTAAGTTCGTTCACTTTTTAAAAACTTCATCAAATAAATAATTTGTTTTAAAAAAATCCGTAAATTTTATTTACACTGCAAAAAAAAAAAATGAATTTAGAAATATATGTAAATTACACGTACAGCTATAACTACATATATTGAAAACATTTTGAAGGTAAGCTTTTTTATTGCTTTAATGTATCAATTACATTAATTGTATTTACACAATACATGTGATTCTAATAGATGAAAGATGCTCCCGAAGACTCATGCCACATGCACACACGTACATACACACATATATATAATGAGAAAAATGATGAATATAGATTAAATCTTTTGCAAATTGGGGGAAACATATGTTCCAAAAAACAAAAACCTTATATGAAAATTAAATTCATCAAAATAGAAAACTAATATGTTTTCTATCACTGATTTAGTGCGTGAAGTAGGGTTCAGCTTGACTTAAAGGATTCTAACCATTCCCTTCATAAATCAGCTGAAACCTATTGGGGAGTGAAAAAATAAAGAATATAAGCCATGAAGGAAAAATACTGTCTAAAATTGGTGCGTGTGAGCCAACTGTAAGCTGCTAATCAATGAAACTAATCTTAATAAATGTTATATAAATGAGTTTTAGGTGCAAAAAACTACAACTAAAACGAAAAACATAAAATCGAAAACTTATGCAACTCTCGTAAATATAAAATTAAAAAATGGAATTTTGAAACTATATAAGAAAATTCTTTCGGTGTTGAGACAGTTAATCGAAAATTAATGTGTAGATATATTTTAATGCTTATAATATCCAGGACAAACTATAAACTGATTTTATTTTTATAATTACATTCGCAAAATGTTATAACAAGCTTGATTTTACAAGAAGAAAATCTATTAATCGAATTTGTTCATTATTTTGCTAAAACAAATTTAATTTTAGTTTTAAAGTGCCAACCCAAATATCTGTTAGCGCAAAAGAAATCTTATAAAGTAAAACTAAATAAACCGATGGAAGTGACTTAAGAATATGTGAAGAATTTTCTTAGACATTGAATTCAAACTTCTAAGGTGCTGAAGTGTTTGGCATACCGTTGACAGCTCGCCCTAATTTAAGTGTTTCGCGACAGATCATTCATTCTTAAGAGTATACTCATGCATCTGATGTTTAATTATTTTCTTTTCTTTTAAGGACTCGCTGATTACATAAAAGGGTTTTCACTTATTTTTCCTTTATATTCTCAGAAGCAATGTGTACGGAAATAAAGTTTCGTAGTCGATATAAGAATCTCAACACAAGTGTTTCTTAAAATTGAAACACAAATTGTTATTAGCTTGAAGGAATGTTAAAAAAAATCAAAGGAATATGTCTCATTAATTATTAGGGAAAGTAAGAAACTGATTTTTTATTTGAACAATCGAAAAAATTCAGTTTAATAAAATTGAATAGCTATTAATATTTTCTAAATAGTTCTATTTAGCACTAATAAACAAAAAAATAACAAAGCATGTATGTTATAACAATACGTTGATTATAATAGCAGTGTTTCACTAAAGTTATTTATATATTTACTTTTAGCTTACTTGTTTTTACTTAGTTGTTGTTTTCAGAGCTACTGAAGAAATATTTTTGTACTTCCTACGATTTACGTTTCCCATTTCAGAACATCAAAATTAACAAGACAAAACTTTTCAAACATCCTTTTTTATCTCTCTCTATTTAAGAAATAAAATTCTTCCGTATACATGTTGTGCTGTAATTTGTTTATTTACGTCGCTGAGTTACAATTGATGTTTGAAGTGACTTATAGAGACAGTTCACCCCTGAAAAAAAAGGGACAGACAGTCTCTGAAAAGCTTGGTACAGCAGTTGCACCGCACCCAAAGTAAATGAGAAAGAAAATAACAAAACAGAATAATTTCAACCAAATTTTAAAAGTTAAGTACAATCTTGGCAGATTTTAAATAAGTCTTCTAATAATTAGACACAATTTAATAAGGCGATGTTCTTGTTTTTTACTAAAAAACAAGCAAATTTTACAAAATCAATCTTATAAAAAAATCTAAATATACCTTATATTTATTTATCGAAGAATTTTACTAAAAAACTCCATTTGCCAACTTAAAATACTTATTACAATAAAAACAACCATATCTTAAAATGATGAATTAAAAGCCTTTTGACGTGATCACTGATGCTTTACCTTTTGAAAAATAAAAATATTAATAAACACCATACTTAAAGAAAAATTACTCTTCTCCGAAAATATTTATACCAGCTTAAAAAAGCACTCTATAGTTTGTACATTATCGTAAATATCCACTAGTTTCATTTCAAGATTAGAAAGAATTGTTAAGAAACTCGAAGGAAGGAAGAGAAGTGAAACGTTTTCTCATTGATATATTATTCATAACTGCACTATATAAGGAAAAACTAATTAAGGAAATATTTAAGTCAAATTATTATTTAGGAAAACGAAATACACAGCAGTAATAAAAAATATCTATTCATTTTTTTAAAAAGTTATATTTTTACATATTTTCTTTCTCTTTACAGCTCTCAGTATCTTTTTCTCAAGTTCTTTCAGAAACTTTTATTACTTCTGTACAGGTAGGCTTCGATTATGGCTTGAGCCCGTAAAGCACTAAATCAATTTACCTATATTTTGACGAGATATGCCACCTCTCTCTCACTCCTATATATATATATATATATATATATATATACCGTGAAGGATAAAGTGTACTTTATTTTCAATTGCAGAGAAAAATTATAACTCGAAGTTCATACTTGGAATTCACTTTGTGAAAATAAACAAAATTATTTACATAACAATTCTAGGAATCGCAGTTTTGCTTGCAAAAGCGTTTATGGGTTTACTTTCCACCACTTGGGCCGTCAAACAAACACTTCACTTTTATTAGAACGTAAATTTTTTTTACGATCTCTTAGGGGAGGGGGGAGGCGAACGTGCTAGTAACGGCTTTTAGCTCACCATCTTCTATAAAGTCAGAACTGGGTATTTCGAAAGCGGAGAGAATTCGATGCTTGTCCACATGCTTAGGATCATTTTGATGGTTTTTCTAACAATATTGTGAACTACTTTTATTTATTTTCAGAAAAACATGTGTTTTTATCTCCAACATCCCATTGACTTGTTCGTTAGGGACTACAAATGGCTCTTTTAACTTCGCTTTTACTAAGATGCATATGTATGTGTACCTCGAATGTGTACGAAATTATTACTGATAACGGATATAATAGCTGAATTGGTGTTTTAAATAACTAAGCGGAAATTGAAAAGTTTGAACTGTGGAAAAATATACGTAATATATCAGTAAAGAGTAACACATATATGCAATTTATGTATTAGAGAACTTTAAATAATCATTTTCATATCTGAAAAAGTAAATAATCACTTTTGCTAATTTAAGGCTCTTAGAACACGATCAGAGTAGAAATAAATAAAATAAATACTAAACAAAAATTTATTGTGATTAATAGTGAATAAAACTTAACAATGTGTGTATGTTGTTTAGTTTTCAAAACATACCTTAAATTTCAGCTGTTGTAATAAAGAAATACCTATATAAGTACTGATTTCGTATGACTTAATTGTAACTCTTTGACGCCTATTTTTAAGGTAACAATGTACTCAAAATTTATTCACTTTATTTCTTTAAGAAAATTACAATCAGTAAAGCTTGTTAAAGAAATCAACCATCTCACAAGTATTATTTGAGAACCTTGTGAGCGAATTCCCCCTAAAGCCACTCTCTCACCGTCCTACCTGCCTAAGAGTATGGGAGGAAACAAAGCATGACCAGAAACTTCTATAATAATAATTATTTTATTATTATTCAAGCACACTACTCAATCCCTAGTTAAACACAAGAGTATGATCTAAGAGTGATACAAAGAAAGCAATAAACTCTAAGTGAAGAAGCGCAAGTAATCAGTTTAATTTAACCTAATCTATCTCAGACTATAATTCTCAATCCACTAATTTAGTATAGTGGCAAACTCCTTTTTTAACTCAAGTTGTAAAAACCAATTAAATCTCACCTACGTAAAGCCGAAACAGTTTCTTATCTTCTTCTATCTTACAATTACAAAACCCTGACTTTATATAGAAAAACTAATTTCCGTATCAGTATTTCTTCTTGAGAGGTATGGCTGTGAATTAACGCGAATGCTGGCCCAAAGATTCCCCCAAGAGGATTAGTGTGAAGGTCACTTAAGGATCCGTCACAACCTTTATGTGCTAAAATTGTATTAAATATAGATAATAATAATAGTTTATTAGTAACACTTAAGTATAAAATATTAATGGTATATTTTCTAGATACCAACCGAAAAGGAGCTCATTCCACACTTTCCAGGAATAATTTTTGTACAAAAAATGTATAAATCCCTTTCTGCGTATTCAGAAAAAAAGGGGAAAGCTTTCGTAAAACTAAGCCGATTATATTTCTACTTTTAAAAAAACAACCAAGTAATAAAACAAGACTTTTCAGGAAAAAAAAATTATATGAGATGAAGAGACAAAATAAACACTTGTCACAATCACGCACTCCTTAAATATTTTTCTAAGAACTCATTACCATAACAGCAGTCATATCAAATTATTGGAGAAAAATTTCAGAGCGTAAAAAATCCCTAACTCCTTACTTTTCCCTTCTATCCATTAGAAAATCCCTATGTGATAATGCCATGAATCACTAAGCATTCCTGGCACATTGTATTTATTATCCGCTGCTTTCTTTGTTATTAAGAGCTTGATCTTTTTTAAACCAAATACCCTGACTCCGACACTAGCGGTTGTTCAATGTCCTAAGGGCATTTTTTCGCTGCGGTGTCCTTTTGAAAATGCAGCTCTTCATTTTGGGTCTGTGCCAGATTCTTTCATCCAGATGGAAATCAGTTGAATCGTTGGACTATTGAGAAAGATTAATAGTGCTTTTCCTTGGATCTATTTGTGACAGACTAGGCTCCGTACTGAATAGGAACAGGACGGTCCAAAACCAGAATTTCTAGCTAAAGATGGAATCGCTCCTCTCTCCCTTATAGGAAATTTTCCTTTCTTCATTGAAGAATTTTTCCTCTCTTGCTTTTCGAAGGCAGGTCTAAGTACCATCTGGTACTCGCTAGACCAATTCTTATTCAGAGACGCAAACGAAGATCCCGCTACTCCTCTTTCGCTTTCTCTGAGCATACTTTTCTTAAGAAATTGTGGGTCTTGAACGTTTCGAATTCGGCGGAAACTTCTTCCTGCATGTTTCCTTATTGTGTCGTTAAAAAAATGCCTTTTCGTTCTATGCCGGGGACTGTTTCGAAAGAAACAGATGAAAGTTCAATGTTTTCTTTCATTTAATACTAGGCTATGGGAAGCCTGGAATAAAACTCTCAATCCCAGCAACTTTGCATACACATGGTTTTCCTGTCTTATTTATACTGTGAGTGTCGAGATTTGAGAAAGAATATTTGTTTTCTTTCACGTGATTGAGGTAGAATACAAAATATCGAAATAAATATTTTGGGATATATAAAGGTAGTACTTTTTTTTACTCTAAGTAATTTTTGTGTCTTAAGAGTTTGAGTTATACAAACAGTAATTCATGCATTCTGTTATGGAGATATCACAGTATTTTAGCAAAAAAAAATACAAGCATATTCTTGCATATGATCGTACCAACTGCTACAAATTAAGACTTTTGAAATATGTACGGATAAAATGAGTTGAAGTTCTAAGGTGGCATTCCAAAAACTTTTATGTATTCCTAAACAATATCTGAAACGTAATACTGTATTTTTATTTCTTAAAACTTGTGTCATAAATACCTGTAAATAATAATTAGCAAATATTGAATTCATTTATTTGAAGCTAAACATAAGGAGAAATTATAATTCATAAGATAGTGCTGAAATATCCAACACAATATCAGTGTAACTATCGTCGTTAATATACACAATTTTGTACCAAAATTAAAGCGTAATGGAATAGGCACTTAATGTTCATATTATTTTCGTATTACGTAAATTATTTGGAATGAACTCAATCCCATGGTTGTGCTGAAGCAGCAGTTTTAAAGACTAATTTTTCATAAGAGATACTTTTGTTTACATTGATTTCTATCCTTACTATATTCAACAATCCTATTTACAAGCTAATCCCCTGCCATTGTCTTGAAAATGCTATTAATCACTTACAAAATCTTAGCCAAAAGACGATATCAAATTGCAATCTTTTAGTCACTAATCTTGTGTCTCGTGTGTCTTGAAGAGAAAGAGACGAATGTATTAGTTTTGACTGCTGTCACTATCTGTCACCCTGGGCAGTAGCAACAGCCGAAACTGCAGATAACTCAAGCCATTTGATATAAGGAAGGATAGTTCAAATTATTCCTTAGGGAAGAATCCTATTTTGTAGAGAAATATTTACAAAGGAATCCTTTCTCACAATTTTATGAATCAATTCTTCAAATCTAATAATGTCTTCGAAGGAGAACTTGTTTTAAAAATTACTAACTAGTCCCTGTGAATCAACGAACGTTATTACTAAAACGTTAACATAATAATGATTCATGTTATTTTAATGTTATTTTCTTATATTTTACTAGGCATATATTACAAATAAAATAATAGGACAGAATAACTATGTGCAATATTTTTAATTGAAAAGTTGCGTTTCTATATATTATTTCCTAAATTAGTTTTTTATTTTTGTTAAATATAAATTTGAGTCGAACAATATGGATAACTTTTTAATAGAGTATATACTTTCATTGCCGTACTTAAAAATAAGAAATCCATGTAACTTTTCCAAACTAAATTAAATATTCACATAATATTAAAGACGTATTAAATACTTTTTATGCTAAATGCATGCCAACTTTCTTAAGCCACAAATAAAAAAATCAAATTTTCATTTTAAAACAAATTATAACATTTATAATGTAATATTTTTATAAATCCTCTTGTTAATAATCATCTCAAAATCTAGACGGAAAAAAGTTATTCTAAAAATGCTAATAAATACCGTAAAACAAATATTTATAGCACACATATTTCTTTTAAAACTAGACCTTGTGAAAAGAATATAAATTAAATGCTTAGCACTTTAAGGTTTACAGCAATGCAAATTAAAAGAAATTTTATCCACCAAAATTTTTAAAAAATTGAAACTTCAGATTTGTTTAGTAACAATTTATGAGCAAACGCTTTCACTTTTTTTACTATTGTTTCTAAATTAATGTTAAAGAGTAAATTAAATCCAATTAAATCGCAAGTGCATAAGAACAAATGATAAAAATAATATAATGAAGAAAATAGCAAATGATAACAATGAAGGAAAACAATATATAACAAAACAAAAGATATAAATAATGTAATAAATTTAAATCCAATCATTTCCAGGAAATTGTTGTTTCAATTTTATCAGACATTTTAACGATACACCATTTATTTTATTAAATAATTATTTGAAAGAGGTTATGAAATAGGTAAAGTGGAGGGGGGAAGTATCGTTTATTAATTTTTACTACACATAAATGTTTTAATTAATTGTTAATGGATACATTTTTTTTTAATTATTTTATTCTATTCAATATGAGTGCAAATATTTCTATGTACACCAAAGTTCCATTCTTATAAGTTTGTTTAAAAATAATAAATAAATTAATTTCTTTTAGAATAAATCCCTATTATAATAAATTAAATTTTATAACTCTTTCCAATAATAATATATTAATGTGTTTGAATCTATTTGAGAATTTGGGTGACAGCTATTTCAAATTTAGAAATATCGTGGCTTAGAAAAATAAAATTTTTGATAAATATTTTTTAAAAATAAAAAAAAGAATCCAATTTATTTAAGAAGACATGTTACGATTTATAAGAAAATCTTTAATTTAATGATTTTTACAATTATTTTGCTTATAACCTATGTACATGTCTTACGTAAAATATGTTTTGTGCTCAAAATACTACAAAAAGTGAACCATTTAATTTTTAAAGAAAAATTTAAAAATTTATGAAGGGATTTTAACATACTGCTCTTCCTACAATAATCGACGTTAGTACATGGAGTTTCATGTACAAGTATGTCACATTACGCGTATGTCAAACTATGTGTGAGGTTTCTCCTAACATGATTGATATTTGTAAAATGGATTTTTTAATTAATGCTTATTGAAAATACATTTAAAAATGTGTAAATTCTAAGCTCAGTTATATTTTTAAGAAAATAATCATTGATTTGATTCAAAAATGCATACAAAATTTTGTTACAGGTACTAATAAAAGCAAAAGGTAAAAAAAATCAAAATATTTCGCAAAATAGAAAAAAGATCCTTAGCATTTTAAATGAAGAAGAAAAAACACACTAATTATTTTTTCTCGAGATAAACCATTTTAAAGTTTTTATTTACCATTGTGATGGGAAAAAACGACTATAAAAGGTATCGCACAACTCTGAAATTTTTAAATTAGATATTTCTAAATTTCTGAGACTATAGAAAATTATATTAAGACTAATTTAGGCTAAAAAATAATTATTTGAATTTTTTACCGATTTCTGTCAATTGAATCGTACTGTGCCTACTTAATTTATAAAAATAAGTGACATGACATACACTTTCAAATATATAATATTTTGAGATATATTAATCAAACTAGAATATACGTAAAAATGTATTATTTTATCCACTTTTATGGCCCATGGATAATGCTAATTTATTTTTTCTCATCTGGTAACTAAATGAAAGACTCTTTTAGAAATTAAAATATTGTTAATATTCCACAAAGTAATCACAATTAATAACCTAAATGGAATTCCAATCATGCCATTGAAATCATTGTTGCGTATCGGGCAATAAAAGTAATGCAAACATTCCATCGACATCAACAACTAAGTCCATACATGTTTGTTTTTTGTTCAATCTTTGGTGTTAGCTTATCTTTTCCTCAGAGGAACAAGCGACCCCCGTTAGAGTTGTTATACGCCACTGACTTCAGGGTCGTTTCTATAAATTGCAAAAGAAAACATCTTCACAAATCGTATCCAACGTCCCAGTGGAATGACAGAGAGAATACTTTGAGAATTGGGATTCTAGAGAAGGGAACGTGGTATTATTGGGGAAAATGGATCTTTTTAGCCGAGTGATAAGGACTGAGTTATGACGTTGTTTGTTATGTTTTTCTTCATTTTCTTCCGGTATATGAACAACTTGACGAGACCAGTTTTATCAATTTCACAGGAATGTCAATGTTTCTTCCTGATGGTTCTGAATTTAAATATAGATTTGCTTTCTCAATTTCTTAAATGAAAGATATATTTTCGCGAATGTCACTTTTTAATATCGGAAAAACTAAGAAACTAAAAAAGTTACGTAATGAAAACTCCATTAAACACATCACACAAAAAGGGCATTTAAATAAATATTTTATACAGTTTTTTTTAAAAAAATAATACACACCGTAAAATCCAGCGTATAAAGCGCATATTTAAAATAGAAAAAACAAGACTGAAATCTACAGGTGCACGCTATTGCCCGGGTATTGAAATGATACATTTAAAAAAAAAAAAGAGGTGAGCATTACAAAAATCAGACTTTTACATGTATCGAATTACTGTTTATTTAAAAGAAATAACATACTTTATGAACTAATTAAGTTGTAATTCCTACAAGTATACATTTTTTTTCAAAAGCTTAGAGTAATACCTGGAATAAATTACTTCAAAACTTAAAGCACGGCACACGAACATTTCAGTTTTTTTCGTAAAAAAAAAGGGTACGCGATATACGTCGAATATACTTAAAAAAAAAAAAAACTAAAAATGCAACTTAAAAGAAAAGGAGCGCGTTCTATATGCGCCAGATTAAATTATATATATATATATATATATCTGAACATATATATATATATATATTTTATATATATATGTACATATATATAGTATGCATATATAGGTTTTTGCTCAGTATTATTAACAGAAAGGGGGAAGGTTAGCCAAAAATATGCTCAACTGCACTTTGATAAATAAGAGTTGTCCTAAGTCAGCAATGTTTATAATACTGTAGGAATCATTTTTTATATATTAAATTCTAATTTTTTTTAAATAAATTCTAATATATCCTTTATAAGTCTTATGCCTGTTTTATTTTACAATTTAGGTTTTTTTCACTTTTGATAATTATTCATCTCTCTTTAGTAGAGAATTATGTATATATATATATATATATCCTCGAATTCATACTTGCATTAAATTACAGGATAATAAGAAAGCGTCAAATTATGTAATGTCATTCTATAGTAAAAACAAATAACCATGCAAATAA
Organism: Trichonephila clavata; assembly: GCA_019973975.1. Classification (NCBI taxonomy): domain Eukaryota; kingdom Metazoa; phylum Arthropoda; class Arachnida; order Araneae; family Nephilidae; genus Trichonephila; species Trichonephila clavata. Next base: position 74,832 of record BMAO01028123.1, read on the forward strand.
AAAATAAGCACATCTCTTCAGCAAAGTAATAAACAATTTCATAATTAGTTTAAAAGGATATTCATTAAATAATATATTTAAATAATTTATAGTTTTGAAAAATACTACTAATTTCATCTTTTCCCCCTTTACTTTGGATAACAAATTGTGTCATTTAAAAAATAAATTCCAAGAATAAGATTAATGGGACATTTTGAAAATTAATTGGAATATATAATTCAAATGTTTACCATACATTTGTCACACTTTAATATTTAAAAAAGTAGTTTATCGTGTATAATTTTTTATAAAGAAAACGACCCTTGTGGTGCAAAATAAACAATTGAAAGATGGGAAAATATTTCTTTATTTAGCAAAATATTGAAATGTTTTTTAAGTATCTTTTTAGAAATTAGAAAACAATCTTTAGAGAATTAAATATTTATTATTTTTTCCTGTCCGTTTCCATTACCTGAATAATTTTCAATTATAATATTGCTTTGTGCAATTTTCCTACCCTTCTATAGCCAGAATACGATATATTTCGCATATTACAATTATAAAGTAGCAATCTTGTTCGGAAACAATTTTGAAGATACCATAACTGGTGATTTATCATACTTAATTATTATAACCTGTATAATAATTAGTTATAAAACGTTCAATATAATGCCAAACTGATTTAAATGATATTTTAACGTACTTGCCATACAACACAAATGATATATTTATGGTAATGTGGTGTTAAAAAAGGAATTTTTTAGTTTTCATTAAGGGTAGTCTTTTTTTAACTAACTTAAAGTCTGAGTACTAAAATGCGTTACCTCTCAAGTGATGTTCATCGTTGGCAGTAACATTTCAGAATAACTCCAGAATAGAAAAAAAGCATCACTTTTAACTTATTAAATTATATAACATTTCAATTTCATCTTTTTTATAGTTATAGTTAGTCTCTTGAAGATATTTGCTAAAAATCATATTGAAAATTCCACAGAGACAAAATTTTCCTTTAAATAAATTGACCATAAAATTACTTTGCATCCAGTTTTTTACTGGAATTTCTCATATAGTCTTGCTTCTATCTTACAAAAAAAACGAAGGTTCATGGCAGACTTGCAATAGATCCATCACAAATTTATAGAAAAAGCAAGAAGATAGGCTTCATAACGGTCTGCTCTTATACCTGTCATTTTAGTGATCGAAAGCCTCTTTATGAGTACAAATCTTTTTTATCTCTAAAATATTTCTGAAGGGATTATATACTTAACACTCCCACAACAGACGTTGGTCATCTATTCGATCGAATTGTCCGTTGTTCTATAGCACGTTCCGTTTTATTTTATCCTCGCTTCAGGCGAATTAAGTATGTTTTATACATTTAGCACACAGAAATCATTAAGTTCTACATGACAAATAGTGTAGTATTATCCAGTAAATAAATGAATTTAATGAATATTTACTGAAGAATATCCTGGCTCTCATATTGTACTAGATACGATATTTTGTGAAGATGCCAAAAAGATACGGATGAAATTTAGTGATTTATTACTAGAACAGAATTTCCGTCATCTGTTATTTTTCGAATATTGATTTCTATTTTTTTACGTTAACTGACAAGTAATGAACTGTCTCTGAATTTATTAGGTAAATAAATCTTACTTAGTGAGATAAACCTCTCCTTGAATTTTTTTATGGTGTTACTAAGCTAAAAATATTTTATGAACGTTATATACATTACGTAGTTTGTTTTTCTGTTTAATTTGAAACACAGACACAATTTTTTTTCTTGATGATATTTCTACTTATCGGGAAAAACATAAATATACAAATGGTTTCTTAAATTTCATCTATATCAAATTTATTGTTTTCAAATATTTACGAAAGGAAACCGATACAGTTCGCATAGTAATTTTAATATTTGTATAAAAACTATATTTATTATTAATTGTTGTGTATATATATTAAAGTAAATTATAAATAGAAAATATACATTGCATTTAGGTATCTTTTACGAGTAATATAACTATACCCAAAATATGAATTCATGAACTTGGAATACAAATTTGAATAACGAAAATGAACAAAACTTTGAATTAAAAAGTCGCCTGCTGCAATATGTTTCCGAAAAATTAACAGGACTAAGATATTAGAATATCTGATGTTTTAAATATCGAGAGCTACCTTATGAAAGAATGATTAATTAAACTTTGAGTATATATACATATATCAATATCTGGAGCTTAATAAAGCTCTCAGTCTGGCTCATATAACTGAAAAAAGTGCAGTCCAATGTTAACTAAGAGTCATCTAGTTTAAATATCATCAAAAATGCGAGTTTACGAGGTATTAATTTTCATCCATAAATATTTATAACGCGTATGAATTTTCTAAACTTTCAAAAAGAGTTTTAGAAGTCATCAATGTATCCAATTACGCTAAATTTGTGAATTTTGCACAAAATCGACTAAATGTTTTTATGATTTAATTTTATAGGTCATCTTATTAGCTTTATAAAAATAACAAGTTTATTATTTTCCATACACTAGAACAAAAACTACAAGTGTTTTAGTAAAAGCAGATACAGCAATTTATAAATCAGTCTATCACTTTATCTTATTAAGAATTTTCCTGTATATTCTCAATGAAAATACATGGTTATAATATGCAACTTTTCATATTTCTATAAAGGTTTTCTCAATTGGCATGTTTAAAGATAAAAATAACATTTTCTCTTTCTCCCAATTTTTTATCACTCAATATTAAATGATATTTTAGAGGTAAATTATATGGGTTCTTTTTAGAACTCCTTTCTTATATAAAAATTATCCAAAAATTTCTTATAGAGAAAAATATGTAAAAAAAATAATAAAACAAAAATAAAGACAATATAAATATTTCACGTTTTTCAAATTTGGATGATTTTTAAGCAATTAAATGCAAAATAATTTAATTTAAAAAGCTTAAATGTTTGTGCATAAGTAAAAATAACATAAAGATAACCAGAAAAAATCATTTCTCGCACATAAAATTCATTTAGAACAATATTAGGCAACTAAAATGAAACATAATTAAAATGGCATAGTGGTGGCAGAACATAATTACAATGGCAGAGTAAATTATCATACTTTTTATGAATTTGCGAATGCAGACTCATATAGGCGTCGCTTAGTCTTATTTTAGGGATTTAAAAGACCTATTTTTGACAGCTACATGCGTCAATAAGATTAAGAATGATGTGTTATGGATTTTGTTTATAATTAGTAAGCGGATTTGTCCAGCAGATGGTGCAAACATTGCATCAAAAACATTCGTCTAAAGATGACCCAACTTGTGGTGTTAGCCGTATAATCCCAGATTAGCTTTGCAAAACTTGTTTGAAATACACAAAAATATACAGATATAATAAACAAAGGAATTGATCATATGACAAAGATATTTATATGTAGGGGAAAAAATTTTTAAAATATCCGACTCCCTAAAATTGTGAATCTTACCCAAAATTGACAAACTTTTTTATGAATTTATTTTATAAACCATCTTATGAGATTTATAAAAATACCAAGTTTATTATTTTCCGTTCACTAGAACAAAATTGCGAGTGTTTCAGTAAAATCAGATGTCATTACTTTAAGAAAGATGTCATATATAAAACGCGTTTTACACGAAATGTGTTTTTTTTTTAAATGCTCAAACGTGGACAGCGATTGCTCAAAAAGTTTTGAAAATAATTAACTGAAAATTTATGTGTATGTTCTGTATAATAGTAGAAGTGTTTTAACTTTCAGATTTATCAATCACTGTTTTATTACAAAATTTACAGTCCCCTATATTATTACACTGCTGGCCACCGTAAATGAAACACCAAGAAAGACAAGAGATAGCACAACAAAATTTATTTTGCAGACAACATGTTGACCAAGTATCAAATGATTAAATTTATAGACTTTTGTGAAGTGTGGTTCCTTCCAGAACCAGTAGCCAGAGTAGCCGCCATTGTTGGAGATCACCGCTGCCACACGCCTCGGCATTGATTCAAAGAGACTTTGGATGTGTTCGTGGGGTACAGCAGACCAAGCAGCTTCCACGCTATGCCAAAGTTGATCTGGTGTGGCAGCTGGGGGGGGGGTAATCTGGGTCAATAGTTGAGCAACCATGGACCACATGTTTTCTATCGGCGAGAAATCCGGAGAGCGAGCCAGCCAGGGAAGCAATTCAATCTGGTGATTAACGAAGAACCTTTGGACAATGCGTGCCACGTGTGGTCACGCATTATCCTGTTGAAATATGGCTGTGGCCATGCCCTGAAGGTAAGGAAGGACAACTGGCTCCAACACCTCGGAGATGTAGCGCTGGCTGTTTGAAATACCGGCAATGCGTACTAGAGGAGTGCGATAGTGATATATAATACCGCCCCATACCATAATACCCGGTGCAGGACCAGTGTGGTGGTGCATAACGCAGCTGTTCAGCATCCTCTCTCCACGGTGTCTGAAGACTCGAATTCGGCCATCATGGTGTTGCAGACAGACGCGTGACTCGTTAGTAAAGACAACTTCATTCCATTCTGCCACCCACATCCTTCTTTCCTCGCGCCATTGGCGGCGGAGACATCCCGTGGTTCAGCGTCAAGGGTAGACCAAGCAATAGACGTCTTGCGGGCAGACCCCTCTGCTGTAAACGGCATCGAATGGTACGCGCAAACACTGAATGATGCGTTACAGACTCAATGTTCTGTACAATGGTTCGTGATGTGACTGAGCGATCCGTCATTGTCATGCGCACAATTTGCCTGTCCTCACGTGAAGTGGTGCACTGAGGTGGATGCGATCGACCACGTCGGTCCGTCATGCCCTCCTGCAACAAACGGTTACATATCCGCATTACAGTTGTTTGGTTTCGTCCAACACGACTACCGATTTCCCTGAAAGACAATCCACAATCTCGGTAGGCCCCTATCCTTCCTCTGTCGAACTCGGATACTTGATCAAAAGCTGATCGCTGTTTTCTACGAGACATAACAGATCGTTTTTTGAAAAAAACCACAAGAAAAACACAATTGCCGAACTTGAAATTGTCGAAATCTCCAAGCCCTAAATAGCGCTTTGAGGTGGCGCCACAGGCGTGTGTGATGTGTGCCTGCACTGGAATTCTAATCATTTGCATATCTTACCTCCGCTAATGCATGTTGTAAATTTCATGTTATTTGCGTGCTTCCTTCAGGGTGTTGCATTTTCGGTGACTCGCAGTGTATCTTTGGAAAACGTAAATTAAGAGAATGTACCTTCAATAAGAATTCAGATCTTTGCATATTAAGATAATTAAGGAGAATTAAAATACAAAATTTTGATTTATTAATTTATCCAATAATGAAGTGAGCATATAGTAACAAGATATAAGATATGTTATTAATTTCTTTTTTTAAATGTGTTCAGATATCCAATAAATGGATTACACAAGAAAGATAATGAAGAAGTAGAGATCAGTCTTCAAAATGTTGCTGAGAAAGATATTACAGTTCTCTAAAAGCCGGAACTGATACAAGGGTTAGGAACATTTATCTTAACGTGATGTCTAACTTCTACTACTATTTATCTTCGCATGGGCGATTTAAGAGGAACAAAGCTCCACTTTAGATGAGATTTACAGTAGAAGATAGCCCAGAAAAGTTTCGGAATGGCCATTAGAAGTTGTTGAAGAAGAGTTCATTTCAAGAGAATAATTACAAACCGCCTTTTGCTGGTGTTTTGGCAGAAGGTACAGACGAACCAGTGGACACAAAATGCGTTTCCAATAATCAGAGCTCTATGAGAAAGAAAAGAAGAAAAATAATCTTCGAAAAATAAAGGTTAGAACGCTGTCTTCGAAGTCAGGAGTCCTTAAAAATCAATAATGCGTTTTGTGAAGCTTTCAGTTTTATTTTGTTTGTAATATGTTGGTTTTTTACTCTTATTTGTTTCTTATATTAAACCGCTAAAGAAGTCGAGCGAACTATTAACAACGTCAATTTATTTAGTTTTTGTTGATAAGTTTCTTTTTTCGCTAAAGTTGCTGTGTATTGGCAAAATGTAGGTCTTCAAAAAAAAAGAAATATATGTTTATGACAGGAAAAAAATATGTTTCGTCCGGAAACCGCATATCCTTTTTTATACCATAAAAAATAGTAAAAAAGAAAGCAAAGAATTTATTTGTTGTTTTTTTACCTTATTTAATCTGGAAACTTTGTCTTATCATAGTAAAAATTTTCCTTCGCTGAATTTCTTTTTTATAAATAACCAAAACTTGGAGCAATATGTGTATTTTATAGAATTATATAACTAACGTACAGCATAAATACTCTTTAATGGATTTTATATAATAAAATCACTGGATTTTCAAGCTTAAATAAACTTTGAATATATTTTTCGTATATTTTCTCTTTGAAAGAAATAAACGTTAACCCATAAATATCCGGAATAAAATAGTTTCCTTAACAAGAAAACATACCATTTAATTATTTTACCTTCTTCAAGCAGATCAGGAATTATGTAGTAACTAAAATTTATAAGAAATTCATTGAATAATGCAAAGTGAAAGACATTTCAGTTATAATAATTAATAGTAAAGAATATTATTTAACTATTTAATTGCGATATTTAACATTTGGAAGATAATGATGTTCTGTGTAGTTATAGGTACTTCTGTTGTACAAACTGATATTCTTATACTTATAATCAAATTATTTGTGTGTGTGAGCACTCATTGTATTCTCCTTATAATTATAATTAACTTTTTTCCATTCATCGGGTTTTTTCACATAGCAATAATTAAGTAAAAATTTATTGCCTCTGAACAAAAGTTTCTTTTTTCTTATTGAGTGGTATATTTTTCCTCAGTAAATAGCTTTTGTTATAAACTATTTTTCAAATATTTAATCATTCAAGAAAAATATTCTTATTTACTCTGTACCACACACTAATTTCTCTATAAAGCTTAAAATAACATAAATAATACATGTTTTATTATCATACACACATATATATTGTGTGTGTGAGATAATTGTTTTAGTTGTCAGTGACATAAATCAGATAAAAACTCAGTGTTCTGATGAGCTTCATTAATCACAAAAAAATATCGAGTTAATTTTCAATTTTTTCATACATCTGAATGAAATTATAAAGGTTTAAATTTCCAGGTATCGAACAAAAAATAATATCCATACTTAAGATATTATATTAATATCTAAATGCAGTTAAGTAGAACTGCTTATGATAATTTATTTACCAATATTTACTCACCAATTTATTCGAAACAAATCTTATCGACATCAAAAACAGTCTGTTGTAATCATGTATGCAAATCTAGCATTTATTAAAATTATTTTGGACAATTTTTCTTTATTATAAATGTTTGCAATTGTTATTTCTTTCAATTTTCTTACTGTTCATCCTACTTCAAAAACGTTTAATAGAAGAGGTATCAATGTCAATCCTTTAAGATAATAAATCTCGGAGAAAGTCATTGCCTGTCTTCATTAAATGTATTTCACTGTTTCTTAGAAAAGATTCCCCATTTCTAAAAGAAAAATCTTGTTGAGTTTTCTTCCGAAAACATTACTTCTCTAACTTATAAAAAGGGAGGATTATATACCAATGCTGCACCGAAGTTATATTTTTAGATGTTAGAAATATATTTCCTCACAGTTGAATTAAAAATAATTGGAAGAAACCATTAAACCAAATACAAATCCCGATTTATGTCCTTTTGCTCATATAAAATCAAATTTTCAGTCATTTAGAAGTGAAACTTCTTCAAAAAAGTGCACAAGGTACAAAATTCAAAGCTTATGATATGTAGGTAAAGAGTGAATTTTGTGTTTGACAAAGACTAGTCTTATCTTTCTTTTAACGAATCGATAAATCTTTTCAAAACATATAAATTTGTAGCAACTTCAACATTTTTTAAAATTTAATTTAATTTAAATAGGATTTTTCTCTTAGCACATCCTGCTTAATATGTTAATCTTAAAATGCCATGATATTCTAATTAAAAAAATAAAAGTTTTATCTGGAATTTTATAGTTTAAAAATGTAATATGCAGGAACAATATAAATGAAATATACTTAGGTAAAAGAAATATGTTAATTATATATATATATAGCAAAAGTCATTATTAAAAACAATCAAAATTTATTTTTAAAAAATTGACTGATTTATAAAATTTTTAGGAAACACCACCATGGAAATATTTTGTAAACATATTGAATTGGGTAAATCAAATGAAATGAGTGTGAGGAGATACAAAACTAGTTTCTCATTTTAGGATAAATTCAGAAAGTCTACACTTTATATGAAAATAATCCTAAGGTATCGTAAATTTACTGCAATCATCGTAAACACTTACGCTATTTTGATTCAATTTCTACTTAGAGTATAATATAAAATCCTTAAGAGGAAGGAACTGAAGGTAAAAGTCTTAGAACAAGTATTTAAGTCAAGAGGACTGATACTTAATCAAGCTTTTTTAAACTCCGTGAAATTAACACTCTTTGAAATTCTTAATTAACATTTTGGTTCCAGCTTGCTTCCCTAGAGCTCCATTAAATCCTTTTATATACGCTTCGACACCCATTTAACGATTCTCTTTCCTGAAAACATGGCACGCAATACGCAAATATTCTTTATATCACGCATTTTCTTTCCGAAAAGCAGTCAAAAAGTTATTTATTTAATCGCATAAAAAAGGAAAAAATACACAAAAGAGGAATTTTAAATGGCCTGCTTGTGAACTATTTGAGCCTTCATGACTTGCAAGTCATTTGCGTAACTTCTGCAATTCAAATAGGATCGAGGAAGTAACAAAGTTTCGGGTAGAACTAACTTCTATAAAATCTGATTACTCAGTTCAGGTAGTTCTCTACTATGAAAAAAAGCGCTGAAAAGCTTTGGATAGTTAGCCAAGCTGCATATATCACAAGTCCTTAAAAATCACCGTAAACTAAGAACCTTAAAGCTCCACCTTCTTGTAATCATGGAGGAAAAGAATAAAATAATGGGACATAAAATATATTTTTTTTTACGTTTTCCGGCATTAGGCAAATTAAGAAATTGTTCCTGAAACAAAAAATGGTAAATCTAGTTACGGGATTTATGTTTAAAGGTCTTTAAGTATAATTTACGAATTACCTTAATTCAATTCCACATGTAACAAAGTACTGTAACTTAACTGTGCTTCATTTTAAGCATGAATTTATTTACATTATTATATATATTTGATAAATTTGGATAAGATTTTTTTGCAACTTATTTGATTAAATGGATATACATTGTTATACTTGAAGTGGAAAATATCATCAAGTTTATTATTTCTAAGAGATGCATTTGATTGCATACATAGAAAAACTCATAACGCAAGGATACATATGATGAAAAGTAAATATGAATGTTATGTTTGAACAAAATCTTTTGAAATAAATATAATTAATATAACAATAAAAGAATATTTCCAATACCACAGAAAATTCGGAAAATGTTTCCGTAATAAGCAAATGCATTTAGAATAACTGAATAAAAAATTTACACTTATCAAAAGTGAAATTGCAACAACATTAGAAATGCGTATTGACATATTGAAATAACAGGAACGGTAGAAGCAACACTGATGCGAATGATTAAAGGAAGGTGAAAATATGCAGTAGAAAATTGTTCATTCTATATTTAATTTAGCCTTCAAGGGAAGCTATAGAGGCATTTAAACCGCAAAGCATACTACCAATGAGGCCATTAATGATATCCTGACATATTCCTTGCCAACCTATTTCAATTCAGATCTCAATTTTTCTGAGGTATTCTCACTTCTTAAGCCCCTGGGCAAAAGTAAGCTTCACCTGCTGCCTGTTTAAGTTTAAAGTATACACCATACATTGCCAAATACTTGTATGAAAGTTAACCCGCAACAAATGCATGCACATGACTCACAATCTCATAAACCTAGACACAAACCGACTCGACTGAATTCCACTTTTTGACTGAATGCATATACATTAAAATTACTCTAATAATGATCTTAGCGAGGATGAATTTAGAACGAGACATGTCTCTACTGAGGACGAGTCCCAGGGACGGGATACTGTTTGTCCATGCCATAAGACATCTTTGGCTATACTTCTATGGTGCTGGTGCACCACCTGTACGATAAGGGCCAAAGCAGGTTCAATGGGAGTGATTAGTATATGTTGCAATCCAAGGAAGGACGCCAATTTCATTCAGATTAAGGAAAATTTGCCGTGTGACATGAGTACGTCACTCAGAATATGCCGCTGGGAAAAGCCTGCAAAAATGTTTGAGAAATAGACAAAACAATTTGTGTAGAAGAGCAGTTTGATGTTAAGCTGTGATTAATATGAACAAGAGCTTGCAACTGCCCGAGAGTGATACTATTCCTAGCTATGATACCCAGTGTGGATTTGGTGTAATACTCAATGTCATGGACTGACACGTGACGTTCCCTGGAAACTCACGACATCCATCTACCACCGTCATTCTCCATAAACAGAATTTGGTTCCATCTGAAAACAGTACCCGATTGCATGTGTTAGTCTAGTGGCGATGACGTTGGCACAAAGCCAGGCGTGTTTTCCTATTCTGAGTGTTGAAATGAATTCCAGTGTTTAGATGGCAGTGTACGTAACCGTCGCTCAAGCACCCAGTCTGCTGCAGATGGTTTGGTTGCTGATTGGTTCACCCTTTGATAATGGCTGGTGGCTTTGAACATCAAGTGCCATGACAAATACGAAATGGGCCATCTGCTGAATTTATAGCAAGAAAATAAGTATCATGTGATGCTTACGCAAATTAAATCATTGCATATGATTTTCATATCTACTAATCCCATATTTTACGTTTAGCTACATGATTTTTGAAAGGGGCTTCAATTTCACTTTTAAAACGTTAAAATTCTTTTTTATGCTTTTAAAAATGAAATTCCTTTCAGCATTTAGCTAAATAAGCCTATATGTTTTGAAAAGTAAAACATATTCAAATTCATTTTATAGTAATTTTACTCTAAATAATATGCATTAGAAGTAAACTGTTTAAATTTTAAATATGATTCATTTATTTCATCTTTAAGTATGGAATTTATAATGATATTAGTAATTCAGTGTATACAAATTAAGCTCTGAACTGTCCCGATGAAAAATTGTGTGTGTGTGCCTAAATTTTTATTGAATGAAATACGTTAAGAAATAACTATATTCCTTATAAAAATAAACTCAATAAAATGGAAAATGCAAATTTTTGAAAACATATGTATTGGTCTAAAATATTCCTTTTTGAACAGACTGAAGTTCGGTCATTTTTAGAATACTAATAGCTTTTTTATTGACATATTTGCATCGATATGTCTGGAGAACACAATTTCTCCCACTTCAAGAAGTTAAGCATATATGTTTTGTAGCATTCCTAAACCATCTTGCATTGTGTTTATTTTACAACATGCACTTAAGTTAAATTATGTAAATAAAATTAACAAGATGAATTCAAGAGAGGAGAGACCATTATAAACATTTTGGAATATGTAATTATATGTTAAAAACTTTCTAAAAATTCAAGAGTCAGTACGTATTTTATATATTTGGATTCACGTGATAACAAAAGAAAAATTACATTAAGAAAAAATTTCCTTAAAAAAATTATATTTCGTTAAAAGTATAAGCTAGGAGAAAGGTTTTAAGAAGTTATTTTTAATAATTTACGAACAATAATTTTACTCAAACATACATTTGTTTCAATAACATTACATGTGTGCTTTTTCGTCCATAGTGAAATTTAACGAACCTATAGTTTGTCTATAAAGAGCAAATAGACCGAGACTAGACTATCTCCGAGGTTTTATGTTCAATGATGTCACAGTTTGCACATTATGTACAAATATTTCTTCTAAAATTAAAGTTAAATACTACTTTCAACGCAGTGATTCCTTTCGCATATATTTTGACTTGTGTTATTGGTTTTCTAATCCCAAGTGAATGATGTAAAAGCATATTAAGGAGATTAATTTTTTTATACGCTACCAGTAAATCTAAACTACAAAATCACTTTTAAATTACAGAAGTTCATTTTTTTCATTACATCCAAATCGGATTAACGAGAATCTTGTAAATATTTTTGATTTGTTTATTAAAACAAGCTTCTTTCTTTAAAATTTAATTTCACAAATAAAAATTTTATTTACGTAAACTTTCTATTTTCTGTGATTTTTAATGTATTTTCTTAGAATTTCAGGATAATGAACTTAAAAATAAGTATTAGGAGGACAATTGCATTATTAAAGTGAATTTTATGATGAACTTTTAAAAAATATTCTTTATTTTCAAAAACGTTTCAAGTTTGTTTTGAACAGAAAATCGGTAAAAATATGCTAATATTCTTTTTTTAAATTTTCCGGTTGTTCAGGAATTTGGTGATATAAGTTTATGTGCATAATAATGTAGATGTCTCCCTTTTTTATATTGGTTTTGTAGTTTGGTTACTTTTTAAAACTTAAATTAAACTCTTTTTTTTCTTCTTTTTTTTTTGTTTATTGATACTGAATGTAAAAATTTAAGTCTAACAATCTGCACCTATCTCTAACCAGGGAAATCGATCTCTGAGCGAAGAAATCCTACTTTCCTTTAGAATCTAACAAAAAAACAAACATCAGCCTACAAACCTAGCTTCCGAAAAAAAAAAAAAACTAATTCTCTTTTCTTTTTCGTATAACGAATAGAACCATGCAACCACTGCAAACTCGATACTAGTCGAAAGTGCGAAATTGTTTATGAAAAAAAAAGCAGCTCTCCAGTGGTTGGTACCAGTCAATAAGTCAACCAGCTGTTTTCTAAGTTCGCCTTCACATGGGTCTAAGAATGTCGCTTCTAAGATACCGAAAGTTTATATTAACAGTTTGAAGAGAAAAACTCCAACACGGAAAACTAGTTATAACAATTTTAAAAAGAAAGATTTTGGAGTATCACCAATAACACGATGAAAATTTAGTGAGTAAGTACTTAAATATAATTACATTTCCGATACATTCGATTCTTATTTCAGCTAGTGATTCAGTACTTTTATGATATTTAGATTAACCTTATCTGTATAATATCAAGCCAATTTTTCAGTTTTATTGATTTAAAGAAGCTATTAAATGTTTTTGACCCAATAGAATTTGAGTCTTATGTATCTGGTTTGAAATTTAATTCAAAAATCTTTTTTCTTAATTTTAGGGGACATGCAAATTTTTAAGCAAAGATTATTAATTTTAAGCAAATTAATTTTTCTCAATTAATTTTAAGCAAAGATTTTTAATTTAAGGATTTTCAAATTTTTTTTATTGCCTCCTATTTGTGCATACTACGTAAAGCAGATTTTGTGCACAAAATTTTATAAAAAGCTAGCCATATAGTTTTTTAAGGAAAAAAAAAACTTAAAATTTGTGAAGTGATTTTAAAATGCTACTCCTCCTACAACAATTTACGTACACGCATGAAATTTGATTTACAAGTACGTCAAACAATGTATAACAAAAGTTGGTATAAATGTCGCGATAATATGATTGGTATTTGTACAATACTTCTTTTTATGAATGCTTATTGAAAATTCCTTAAAAAATTTACAAATTCCAAGTTCAATTATTTTTTAAAGAAATCAGTATTGCTTAGATTCAAAAATGAATACCAACTTTTGTTACACGTACTGTTAGCAATAGTAAAAAAATTCAAAGCGTTAGACACAACAGAAAAGAATCCTTAGCATTTTAAATGGAGACAAACTAGTTATTTTGTCTTTCTGAGATAAGAAAGTTTAAAGTTTGATAAAGTTTGTGTAAAAATAAGAATGTAAAAGCTATAATTCTGCGTTTTTTACATTAAGAGCTTTCAAATTTTTTGAGGATATAGAAAAGTATATAAAAAATAATTTAGGTTAAAAAAATTAGATTTGATTTTTTGACCAGGTTTTTGTCAATTGAATCGTACTGTGTCCCCTTAAGTGTGAAAAATACAACCAATATATTAAAAGTTAATTTACGATGATTGCTTTCATTAAAATTAAAACGAGGTAGATAAAATATTACGTTACCCCTTGATAAAAATAATAATAAATTCGTTTTATTTTCTTCAAAAGTTTGTTAACTAAGGATTAACCCCTTAAGTGCCGTAAGCGTGTATACACGTCCTGCTGAGCTGTTGCGTTTTGTGTCCCGGACATGTATATTCGTCCTTCCAGAGGACGACTTTTTTGCATTGTGTTGCTGTGCTTAAAACTAGTACCATGGGTTTGAATCACAATAAAATGACATTGACAGTGCTTCAAAAGAATTTTCTTATTTCGGAGAAGAGGCGGAGAAAGAATTTGGAAGAGTATATTCTAAGAAAGAGGAAATTCATAGCTGTGTAGATTTTCAATACCGTTAACATCTTCTAAGAAAATTGCGATTGAAAAATGTATTGTTCGTGCAAGGAAACATATTTACCGTGAATTTCGCTTTTCAATGCACTGAATGTGATGCTCGTTTATGTGTTCAACCATGTTTCAGGATTATTACACAACATATCAGTTATAGTTTTTTTTTAAATATTATATTGTAAATCTAGAAATTAAATTTTCGTTTTAATATTTATAACTTTCTTTTTCTTTTTTAAGGTGAAAGTAAACAATTTTTAGGTTGAAAAAAACGCGCATCTTATTTCCTCCGAATAAACCACATAGCAACCTGCGCTTGCGGGAAAAATGGGGAAACTGGGGAGTGAATTTCATAGCTTTTCCTCGGCAAGGGGTTAAGTATATTATACTAAATGATTAATTAAAAAGTGGTTTTAAATGTTAAAATATTACAATTTTTGTGAACATCTGTGATTAGAAAAAATTTACAATAAAATATGCGTAACGTTTGTCTAAGAAGTATGCGTTTAAAGGCACGTGTGTGCTTGAAAGTCCTTAATATTTAATTGGAGTTAAAAGTAGGTCACGCATAAAAAACACACCTGCCTTTATAGAAACTACAATTGTAAGTAGATAAGCAGATGGTTGCCAAAAAGTAGACACATTCTCAAGAAACCGCGAGACAAATGATTGAAAATTATTCAAAAAATTAAAATTAAAAAAAAAACTATGCAAAAAGTTGGCATAAAAGAATAATCGCATAAGGCAGAATACTAAAATGTACCTTGTTGAATAACCTCTTTAACCCATTAAATGCAACCTGCTTATATATCCGTCTTTCTCAACTGGTGCGATAAATACCCAGGACGTATATATCCGTCTTTCCAAAATACGATCCTTATGTTTGCACTGATAGAATTAAAACTACTACAAAGATGCTTTGAAATGCAATAAAATGACCTTGACATCGTTCGCGGAAGATTTACTTATTTCTGAGAAAATTTGCTTATGTTTGCTTTTTCTCTCCCCCCCCCCCTTCGATACACGGAATATGTGCGCCTATGTGGAAAACGGTGGCATTGGAGAGCGAAACGTGCAACTTTCAATCGGCAGTTAAGGGTTTAAGGGCCTGAGATTCAAAAATAGAAAATATACAGAACAAGAAATGGAGGGGGCCTGAATAATAATTACCCTTTTTGATGATTCCATGATCTTGATTTTCATTCACGTGCGTTCAAGACAAGCCCTCTTCTTACAAGCAAGCAAATAATGATGAGCTCTATGGTTCAGTGGTAGATATACCATATTTTTTCTATTATGCATGAGATGCTAACACATTTTTTAGTTAATGAATATTGATGTTTTCCACTTTCCTAATGTAATCATGTTAGCGGTGTTTAGAGTTGCAATCTAGAAGTTTTTACTGCAGATTGCTTCAAATTCTCCAAGAAATTGAACACCTCAGCCATAATTTGGGGGTGCATGAGTGCTGAGAGCTTAGGAACACTGTATATTTTGACATTTAGGGTAAATTAAGATGTACTTTCCAACGTCTGAAGACCTATTAGAGAATAAATATATTTTTGACCAAGAATCTTCATTTTTGACCCACGAGAAAGATCGCAACTATTTTTGCTTTAAAAAAATCACACACACAATACGTCCGTGGCCACAACCAAGTCATTCAATTAAGTGAGTGAGTGGATATTAACGTCGCACTGCTTAGAAACACAAGGACTTTTGGCGACTGTCCGCGTAATTTTGAACCAAGGTCAAGTGACGCGGACGACACCTGACCCTCCCCTAACTACCACACCAACGGGAGGAGGTTTGAGTTCTCGACAGATTTAACGTGCATCGCTTCCCTACTCGGCGGGCCTTTAGTGGTACTGGGATCGAACTCATGACACACTAGCCATGATCCGATGCCTAGACCACTCGGCTACCACGGCCACGTCATTCAATTAAAATTCCATGGAAAATATGTGAGGCTCAATGAAGAGCACCTTCAAGATTTAGCTCTAAAGGACGAAAATTAATTCATGGAAAGTTTAAACTTCGCGCGCGTATGGACAGTTTTCAACAATGATAACTTAAAAAAATTAGTGCATAGTGTACCAGATTGTATACCTGATCTTATTAAGGTCTAGGGTGACGACACTAAATTTTAACTGTACTAACAATATTTCTATATTAAATGAATTGCACAATTTGGCATGTTAATGTAACTTTTAGTATCACTTTCATAATTATTATAATCCTTCGAATTCTTAGAAAAGAAATAATTGACAATGCCTCGCCGATTTTTCCAGAGATATATATATAGAGAGAGAGTATATACTACTTAAAATTCTCGAGACTTTATTTCTACCAAAATAAATGTAAATCTCATTAATTTTTGCATTTTGCTTTTTATTATAATAATATTATTATTATTTTAAATTAAGGTAAAAATGCATGTCATGTGTGTGTGTGTCACATGCAATTAATAGTAGTCTCTTATTTATCAATGAATGGCGTACTACTTATATCAAAAAATATTCGGAATTCTGTCATAAAACAAATGATATAACCCTAAACATATCCGGTAACTATGTTGGAAGGAGAAGATAGCTTATGATTTATGACATATATTTATCTTCATCTCTCGGTTAATTTGTCATAATGAGAAAAATATTTACAAATAAAATGGCTTCATTAATCGTAATTCATTTAAATCTTTGATAAAATTTATTTAAATGTGTCATAAAAAGGACAAATAATTTTGAAAAAAATGACAAAAAGCTTCAAAATCATCTTTATGCAAGATGATAAAATATCAAATTATCGAAGTTTTTTATTAAATTTTATTATTTATGGTTACGCTATTTGTTTATTTAGAAGTCTCTAAATGTTTTAATTTTTCTTGACAGTCGTATAGAGGTTGTTTTCAACTTCCTAACAAATAATTAATGAAACGAGTAATTATCATGAATGATTGTTCTCTGAGTTGAAAATTTCAATTAAAGAGTTTTAATTTTAACTAGCCGAACTTATTTCAAATCTTGACACACGCATGTAATTAGTTCCCAAGTGTAATTTATTTACTTCTGCGTAATACACTTCTGACTAGATCAAATAAATCACTAAAAATACCACTGCAGTCTCTGATGTTCTGAACTTACTTCAAAACATTTGTCAAAGTTTATAATACGATCTTAGTTTTAGAAAAAAGACATGGTATTTTTTACGGTCATTTAATAAACACATTTTACGTGATTGCGATATATATATATCTACTTAATATTTCACCTTTTAATTTTTTTTCTGTTGAAGAATTTTATTTATAATTCATTATGGTCTGGAGTCCTCCAATGCTTTGCATGATAATTTTTAATGTACTCACCTAACGGGAAATATACTTGTAACCATGACTTTATCTCCTAAAACACTGCACATTACTGTTTCCTTTAAAAACAAGATGATGCAATATTGCATCACCCACTTATTTTAATCATTCGCACAAGATTTTACTTGAAATAATAATATTCTAAGAGATTCCGGAAGAGAAAATTATAAAAGCTTATATCTCCGGAGTGAACAAGGTATGCTTTTGTGTAACATCTTAATTTCAACATGTATTTGTGTTGTTATTCATCGCTGTCTGTTTATGTTGCGTGTGTTTTAATTAACTTAATAATGTATAAATAAAATATCATAAGTCTCCTTTATCCTTTAATAACTCTAGCAATTTAATAGATTCACTCAGAATAATACCTATGTCGAGTGAAACATCTACACACACACACACACACATATTTATAAATATTTACGTATTAAATATTGTTTTAAACATAGATTTCTTTTTGCTCACAAGAAACCTGCCTTGTTAATTTTTCTAAAAATGAGACTTTAAAAGTATATTGAGAAATAATCAGACTTCAAAGATCTAAGATTTCTTTTTAAAATTATTTTTATGAGATTAAGGAACGAATGCAATTATTTAAGTTAAATGAAAGAACCGGAAACTGCTCAATTAATTTGAGTCGGAGTTTTCTAAAAATTATATTTGACTATTTTTGATGAATTTGTTTCAGTTTTTCTTTTCTGTTTTTATTAACAATGGCTTGTAAAAAAATTGAAAGAGTTTTCAGCCTTTCCACCGAAGTTCAATTTATTGTCTTCTAGAGATTACTCGTTCCCTGGGGATACAAACGAGACGCAGGTGCAGCGATTACACCACCTAATAAAACACTTACAGATGTCCATGTTAGTGCTTTCCCTTGAGACGAGAAAGAGTTTAATATTTTATTTTCGTTTTTGTTTTCGATTTGTTTTATACTATCTCTATATTTCATTGCTGGTTGTATTTCTTTCTTAAGAAATCAAACATTTTAGGATCCTAGATTCTTGTCACAGGAAAGTGATCTTATAATATATTTATGCAAGCTATTACACTTTCGTCTGGTACAGAGTCGTAAGTTTTGTTATTTATGTTACAGTTACATTTTAGAAAATCTCAGTTCATTAATAAAGATAGTTAAGGAAAAATTAAATTGCAAAAACGTTTAAATCGCGTTTTTTAATGCAATATAAAGTTGTTTTTTCAGTGTATTCCTAAAAATTAATCTTCCACTAAAAAAAAGTTAAAATCAATTTACTATAATTGTCTTTCAACTTGATTAAGATGTACTGCATACCTATCAGGAAATGGCAGATTTTAGAAACAATTTTTAAAGAGGTAGGTTTCAAATTCTTTTACATTAGTTCATAAAAATCATCAAAAGAGGACAATTAATTTTATTCAAAAGTATGTATAAATAACATTAATGTAAATGGTATTAAAATGTAAGATTAACATATTTGATCTCTGTAAACATTTAATAGATTATATCATATATTGTTAAGTGTTCGAGTAAGCGCATGTATGTCAATCATAGCTAATGTCAACAAAAAAAAATAATGAATTTTATATATCGAACAAAAAATGTTTTTGCCTAAATTCTTTCCCGATAGGTTTATTTGTTTGTCTTCTACCTAACTTCAACAATTTTTGTAAAATTATTTCCCCTTTATTTTTCAGTTTTCAATTACGAATCAGATGGAAAAGGAAAATTGAAGGAAATCTATTTTTGGGCAAATTTTTATTTCTCAGTCCCTAAGAAAAAAATAATCAGTAACCAAATAAGAAGGAATGTTTAACAAGAGACTCAGAAACAATATGAGGCCTATTGACAACGAAAATCGTAATTTTTAACCCGGTCAATCTACGAGGAAGACTCCTTAGCTGGTACAGAAAACTTCCACACATTTCCAGTGTGAACCATTTTTAACCGAGGCACACATTTAACGTGCATAAAACCCCACCCCCTACACGACGATTTATTATTTAGATATAATTGTAAATTTATTTTTTAATGATATTTAAATCAGGTGAATTTTCAGAGATCAAATTTTAAGTGAAAAATAAACGATTGTTTTTATATTAGGCTGTTGTTAGAAAACGTATTATTACCCAAAAGATATCTCTCTATATTCTAGTGTTATTATAAACATGTGTTTTCATAGTTAAACGTGCACTATTTTTTAAAATAAAAAACGAAATTTAAAGTAGTTGAACATTTTATTTTTTACTAGTTACTTAGTAATGGGAAAATACAAACTTCGTAACTAACAAATTATTTTTAAATCCGTATTTATATGTTTTACATGAATACTTTTTCAAAAGGCGCCGGACTGTATACTTAGTTAACTATTAAAAGCATCAAGGGTATTCAGATAATAGGATTCATGGTGATGAAACCTCTCTTCCGGAGCATTTAGTTAAAATAATCGAAACATTTAGGATTTTATCTTAAGAAAAGTGTGGCTCATTATAATTTTTTGCTTAAGTACCCAGACCTTTGTTTTTAATTAAGCATTTAACCCAACCAAATTCCTGGCTTTTTGCAGTTTATCTATCATGTAAGATAATTTATTCAATTCTTTTGAGGTAGAGATTTTTTTATTCATTGAAGTTCGGTAGTTAGTTCCTAGAAAAAGGACTTGCAAAAGGAAGTAGGGAAAAAAATGTTCAAACTACGAAGCATGAATATCGATTTGGGTTTAAATCATTCAAGTCATTGTTGATTAAGCATGTTTTGCGCCTGGCTTTTCCCCATCTCATCAATAACTTTCCACTTTCATTGTTTTTGAGTTTCTATTCTCCATAGACGGCAATCAAATGGAAATGAATGTCCTAATGGATTTTTTTTGTCCGGTAAATTTCTTACGTGATTTCATTCCTCATTAGCTAAAGTAACTTTTTTTCTGATTTGACAGTGCCGAGATAAGTTTTTAACTTTAAAATATATGTTCAGCAATAATGGTGTTCTTGATAGTGAAGATTTCGACAAAAAAATAAGGAGACAAGAATTAAAAAAAAAACACCAACGACTTGCTTTTCTCATGGGAAGTCTGTGTTCAGGAAGTGGGAAAACAAAATTTCCTTTTTGCTTAATTCAGTCTTATATATTTTTAAGCCTTAACAAACATATTTTTATCTATACATTTAAAATAAGAACAGATAGTATAGAAGAATAAAATTCCTCACGAATTTTTGTTGAGTTTTTAAGGAATTTTAATTTACAATCACATTGATATCTAAAAAAGTTACCTAAATTTTAAAAAAACAACATTGAACTTCAGTTTTCAGTTTATTTTACTTTGATTAAAAAAGAAATGCTTACGGTTTTTCTTATCTTATACAGTAAAATAAAACTTGAAATTTTTCACAGTAAAATAAAACTAAAATTGTAGGGTAGAACTTGTAACTTAATTTATTCTTAAAATTACGATATAGCGTATTTAAAGCGATATATATTATGTATTATATAAAATCGTAACACTGTTTAAGTTGTTATTAAGTGAGAAGTATTCGATATAACCTTACAGAAAAAGGGACCAATTGAAACCCCATTGAATTATGAAACACAAATTGTACAACAATTCCATTTCAATGAAGTAAATTAACCATATCAAAAGAACGCATTAAGATTCTGTTAATAGTTGAGTTAACCCGAATTTAGACAAAGAGTGCTAAACAATTAATATAGTTTGAAAAATGTAGCAACTATAGGTACGCCATTTTTTTTATTTCTAATGGGCTGAGATTGGTGTTTTACCATTGCAGACCTAGTGGACCTACGGAAGCTGGTATCTCTTTTTGGTGCGGCACCATAGAGGCGAATACCAATCGCCGAAGGTAATTTTGTGACTCCAGTTTCCGCCTTAGAGGGAGACTCCTGAACTCTAACGATGCAAACCTGTACTAGGATTTAAGACGCTCTAGGGACCTTTTCCATGACGTATAATCATACGACATGACCGCTGCCGATTTTCTGCATCATGAAAGTTCACCGACTTGAGCCGAGTTTGAACCCGTAATCTTGGGTACAGAAAGCCAGTGACAAACCCACCGGGTCACCCAGCCGGCACTATAGGTACATCTTTGAAAAGAAACAAATTTAAATTCAAGTGTTAAAATATAATTTCACGTAAAAATTTTAAAAAATGGAACATTTTTTTGAATAATTGAATAATATGAGTATCACAAATCTTTCATTTTAAATAATTCTACTAAATATTTTTCAGATACCTAAAACACATTATTTTTTTCAAGAAATTATGTAGAGTTTACTACATTTAGTTACTCCCATTGCCAGCTGCGTTATAAAACAGAAAATTATATTAAAAATAATGTAAGTCGTAAATAACAACAAACTGTATTCAAAAACTCGGTGAAGATCTTGAGTTCTGAAGGAAAAATGCTTTGAATGGTTTTACAGAACAGAAAATAATTGAGAAAATGGAAGTTAACCTAAAAATGAGGTTTAGCTTGTTACAGAAATATTTGAAAACTTAGGTGGAAGTATCTACTTAAGGAACTTAATGTAATGTCCCCTGAAAAGGCGACTACTGCAGCAAAGTAGGTAGAACAGAACTATTTTTCATCTTGCGTGATAAAAGTAAACGATTTTAGAGTCTGCTAAAACTTCTAGAAATGGTATTTTTAGAAACACGATCTAATTGAATATTTTTACTGATGTTCGCCTCTTGGCTTAGAAAAAACGAAGGTTAGCTCATCAGCTACAACTTTTCATTTAATATATTGAGCATGAAGGTTTGTCTCTAATGATGTGAGACTGAATGTTCATTAACGAAACATTGAAATCATACGCTTTTTTTACGTTCCGTACATAATTTTTAGCCCTGTTAAATTTATTTATTTATTCCGAGTGGTATGTATAAAAATAAAAGTATATTTCTTTCAAATAAGATTATTTGCATAAGTGACACTTATTTAAAATTAACGTGTGCACTAAAAAAGATCAAAATAGTTTACAACACGCGATGCATACATTTTTAAATTAAATTAATTAACACATTGTCTATTATTGACTGACATGGAGTAACACGAAGGCTATAATCAACAGAACTCATAACTCTGAACCACTATCGATTGACAAGGAGAAAACTCCAATCTTCAAACTTCCGTATCTTAATAATGCGAGGAATTTGAAACCTGGTTGATAGAGAGAGAGATTTAAGACTTAGCTACCAGATCGCGCTTTCTAACGTACTCACAAATCCCAGATTTCTAAGAATACTGACCTTGACATTAAAACCCACATTTCATTTTTCCTTTTGATGCTGAATAAGGCGCACGTTCGTTCGTGTTTCCCTTCGCTTTCTAAAGTTTGTATTACTACTTCTGTTGTTTATTTTTACTTTTCTTTGCCAATGTGGCATCGCCGTTGGATTTCAATGAAAGTGATACTGAATGAGAATATTTGCCGAAAACCGATAAATGCGACAGTGACTCTGATACTGATTTATCTATTTGTGACAAATGACAATACACTTATGTAAGCGCATGTGGAAGGGTTATTTGTTCCAAGGAACATTTTTAGCATTTTCACAAATATTTGCAATTTTAATTCTAATTTTTCTATTTTGTCAAATTTTTGTAACCCATACATTTTGTAACACAACTTTTGTAATTTTACTCAATCTCAATGAAAGAAAATCTACCTTATAATGTTTCTTATGCTAGTAACACTAATTGTACACCTAAGTTAGCCATGTATCCACATGAGGTTACAATGGGATTTTACTCTCTACATCATGTATGTGGTACATTGGTTAAATAGAACGCAGGGGTTAATGTATATGTCATCACAACAATTCAACAGCTTTGGGAAGGGCAACAATCGAATCCATTTCTGTTAAGTTTCGAGTCCCTTATTCTTCCAACCATGTCGATGATTCCACTGGTTTAGTCGCTGATCTGTAGATCAATATATAAAGAACAAATAGGTCGTTCGAATTTGAGTTTTATTGATACATATTTATTTTTTAATTTGATTCTTTGATTTTTTTCTTCATCAGAAAACAATACCTGTAAGCTTATATCATCCTAATCAGAAATGGGATATTATCATTCACAGTTACTTCAGCTATTGATGAGTAGTTGAGGAGAAATGTTTGAATACTTCGAAGTTATTCATCATTCTCTATTCACTCATTCAATACACTTTATAAAAGTTCCCAAATGGTTTAAAATATCCAATTTGCTGAAGTTTCGCACTTCCTATGAAAACCGCTTTTCAATCGATGTATTTTATAGATTTCCACCACATTGACATAATAAATGTCTAATTTCAATAGTTTCATGGGGGCATGGTTATGCACCAAACTTTTTATAAGCTGGTTCTTAAAACAATATGTATAGTGGAAAATTAAAAAGAAATATATAAAAATTGAATCAAACAAAAATGAATATCCAAAAGTTCCAATTCTGCAGTATTAAAGGGAAAATGTTAAGCATTATTTTCATGTGCTTCATTTGGCATACTTGTGGGTCTCCTTAGATAAAATTTTGGGCGTTAATAAAACAAAGGAAAGTTAGAGATATACTGAATTATATTTATCAATCAGAAACAACTGCCTAAAAAATAAGAGCTAAGAGTTAACTTTTTACTTTTATGTAAGCCAAAGAAATTATTCTAAAGGATTGTATAGGGAAAGTCTGTGCTGCGTAATATATTACTTAAAATATCCTTGGACTGTATTGTTAGCAAATACTCACTATAATAGTTTCAGTAACTTACCAAAAGCATATATAAGGATGATTTCCCAATACATACAAATCCACTTACTGAATAAAGCATTTCGCTATAGAAATTCCTAAAATCAAATTCAGAGCGTTTTGTGAATCAAGAGTTTAACGTACATCTGTCATTGGATGTGGATCAGACATAATTGGAGGACAAGTCAAACATAATAGCTTAGATGACGGATCGAGGATTAATAATATCACATTCATTAATACTGTTTTGGGGATATATGTGCATCAGCAACATCCATTTAATGAGATTTGTATCATGAATGTGTATTCAGGTGTTCATTGAGAATATTCAAGTTGAATTTGCACAGTCATCTTAAAGATTTAGAATTTTGATGACAACTTTCTACAGTTGATATAACTATGGAACAAACTATATGCTACTATATATATATATATACGAGTGTGTGTGTAAGTGCAATACTTCACTTTTAAGTTTTCACTGGAGGGATTTTATTTAACTGATATTGGTCTTGATTCCTACTAGTCTTCCCGTAGTTAAATAAGTTTTATTCTGCCCACCACCTAACGGAAAATATATCGTTAACCACAACTTTATCTCCTAAAAATAACTCACACGTTCCCGTTTCTTAAAACACGATAATGTAATTTTGAATCATACATGTATTCCGACTAAACACATAAATTTTTAACGGAAATCTTATGACGGTAAAAGCTTCTATTTGAGGAAAATATAAAAGCTGAGATCTCCGGGGCGAAAAAGGAATGCTGTTGTGTATCGTCCTAATATCCGCGTGTCTTTGTGCTGTGTTTCATCGGCGTTTGTGTTATGTGCGTTTTAATCTACAAAATAAATGTGCAACTAAAATAACAAGAATTCTCCTCAATATTTCAATGGCTACGGAGTGTAAAATGTGTTAAGTCAAGTGAAACATTTTACATATAAATTTACGAAGAGTATGCTAATTGGACATTAATTAAAATTCAAATCTTTGTTCCAACTTTTACGTAAAATAAATTTTCTAATTTTTATGTCAAATGTTCCCTCAATAATTCGTCTGATGAATTAAAAGTGTATGTGCCTTTCAATCACACGTAATTAAATTGATTTAAAGTACTACTTAAATTCTCTTAAATACAATTTTTCCAAAGTATATACTTTTACATAGATCCAAAGAACACAAAAATGTAAGTAACTTTTATCTCATTCACATTGAAACTGTTAATTTTAAGAAAGAATAAACCTTATCATTACCTTTAAAAGTCTTTTACATGGGTAATATGTTACTAGTGATGCACTATTAAATCGGATTGTATAAAAATCAAATGCCTTTTTAAAAGAACGGTGATTTGATCTTGCGTTTAGGTATTAACAAATAGACAGACTAATTCCCACAAATGGTATTTTAAAACAGAAATTATCACTCGATTCCTCTCATGACTCTCTAATTCAGGAAATTAAAAAGGTTCCTTAAAAATCGAACATTTGCTGTTGAAGCATTTCCTTTCCGAAGATAAATGAAATCCCCATGCCTAGTGAAAGATTTGAGAATAAACACGATTACCGGAACGACTCGTTTCATAGAGTTTCCATTTTTACGGATGAATGAATTAAGTGAGGCTTGTTAATGTTTTTTCTCCTACTTTTGGAGCTATAATTCAGGAGAGTGTAAAATTCAACGAGTCGATGTTAAACAAGAGAAACGCCGATTTTAATCGAACAAATGATGGATGTGGTTCCACAGTTACTGCGAGGAAGCGCACATATGATTAAGCTCTTAAAATGTACCACGATGTTAATAATATACAAAAAAGATTATTTGCTCTTTATCAGTTTCTGAATTTATTCATTATTCTGGATGTGTAAGAAAGCACAAAAAAATTGCTTTTGAATGTACCTGTATAGTTCGTTTTTCTTCCTCACCCTATTGACAACTTTTCTATAAAAATAAATTTATGCAACTCATTTATTTCCCTTAAATTTAAATTTATTACAAATTTTCTACAGTAAAAATAGGTTAACATGAAACTCGGGACTGAAATATATTTTCGTATTAGAAGGATGTTATAAAAAAAGCATATATTCTCCAAAATTAAGTTTATAAGAATGCACTTTATTTTCATAGACATGTATACATGCATGAACTTTAAAAAAAATAATAAAACAAAAACATTCACAAGAACTTAATGAAATTTAATACTAAATTTTCCAGTTTTTGAAAAACCAAACATTTATTGAGTTTTAGGTAAATAACCCCTAATTTTTCTATGCATTATCTTTTTTAGCATCAAGTTGTCAACAAATTGTTCGATTTCGTCCATTTTGTTATTCGTTTCAATGTGCGTCTAAATTACTATGCATACTTTTCATGATGTTGTTCATTTCGGATGATGTGGGGACATGGGCGTTATTCATTTCAGTTTCGTAGGTGGAATCTGTATTAACGATATTTTTTGAGCTTTAAACAAATCCCAAAATGTCTTTATCTACCATAATTGAGGTAGTGAACGCATTGTCATCATTTGCTGCAACGAATTCTACCGATGCCACAGTAGGACAGTCCAACAATACAGAATTTTTCTGAAACATCTCTCTTAAATGTCACCTGTCGAAAACATCAGTTATGTAGTAACTGATGTTTTCGGTATTTTGTTCATTCCCCGAAAGGAAATCTTTTCACGCCCTCACTTGCGCATAAATGATGCGCAACGCTACACAATTTGCGTAGCCCTTGCTCTATCCGTAATTCAGTAGCACTTCAGTGTACTCTCTTGTATTAATGGCAGTTTTTTCTTTAGTGTCATTTTATATTTAATTTCTAAGAAAGACGTAAAGGCAGCTATTATATGTGTGTTTTGGGATACATGTAGAATATATATAATTCATGACGCTGTTTTAAGACAACATACATTTTCTAACGTTCAATACTTAGTGAGTGAGTGTCCATTAACGTTGTACTACAAAGCAACACGATAGCTATTGGCAAACTCCCAAAAGGGGCTTAGACCTACAAACTGTCCTCCAGGAAACAACCATCCTCGCATTCAGTTTTTGTTGAGCAAAGTTTTAGCTTACATTTTTACAGGAGTACATGGTTATTTACATGATACAAGTTTAAGATAAGTTCAATATATACATACATAATTACATTATAGAAATATGCAAATCGAAAAATAATTTTAAAAAATACATGGAGCAAAAGAAGGGTGAGGGTATTTATTCGTGCTATCTTGTAAATATATCAAGTAAACAATACTCTCCAACAAGAATGCAATGTACGTACTCAAAAAAAAAAAAAAAGACTGCAAACATTAAAAAATAATTTGTTAAGAAAAACTCATTTTTCAGCTGAGATCACCACTTCCGTTGATACTTTTTCACTTTAGTTTATCCTTTAGTTTTGAGCAAATGGATTATTAGAGGAAGGAAGATGATTCATTTTACAGACCGCCCCAAAATTTTCAATCCTAAAAGAAGAAAGCTATTGGCTATTATCAATGAACCTCGTAAGTGTGAGCCGGAGCAAGTGACAAGAATGACACTCGAGCTGGCAACTTCCTCACTAAACTACCAACGAAAGGACTTTGTGCCATGACGTGCATCAGCCCTTTTATATGGTGGATCATCAGTTGTGTTAGAGCTCGAATTCATGACACACAAGCCACGAGTTCGTGACCATGCCGCTAGTCTAATGCATCCACTCAATATTACGCTGGGTGATACTTCCAGAAAAAAAGGTGCTGTACTCAGAAAGTAAGGCAAATTAATGCGCGTTTATCGTAATGGTGGTTATTAATAAAAGGATAAGTACCATAATTCGATTCAAAATACAAACTAGGCCATCAATGCCTTTAGTTAATTATATTTTTATTGCTTAGCTGCATCATTTTCTCACTGCTGACATAGCAGGAGAAAACTGTGTAGATTTAATATTAGAAATTGGTAAAATTATTCCTGCTGAGGATTTTATTTTCATCTTCAAAAAAGTTAACATCAAGTATCGTATTTAGTATAATCGGTTTCCACGTTGCATTAAAAATTGTTTTGCATTGTTTGTAAAAATAGTTATAAATATTATACGCATCTATTTAATAAAAATGGCTTAAAACTTAATTTATTTTATGTTTTTCGTTTGAAAAGAGTCACACATGTGTTTCATTCTGAATCTGTGGAGTTTTAAGTTTCAGAAAAATGCATTTTCTTTAGTTTACTTATTGTTGACAGTAAAATCCTCTTGACATGATATGTGACCGACATATTTTATATATATATATATATATATATATATATAAACTATTGGGAATTTGATAAAAAACATTTTTTACAAATGTCTTCAATCTATCGATTCGACATTATATAATTGTCGATCCCTATTTCACAAATTGAATAAGATATAACAATGTGACGGTTTATTTGTATTTTAAAGATTACTTTCATAGGCATTTGAACCCGATGCATCAGATCAAATAATTTCAAGTTTCCTGAATCCTTACAAATGTTTTGATGCTGAATGTGAAATGGTTAAATTGTAATTTCCTTGATATATTCGTGAAGCACAGTTCACATTTGCATTTCTCGCGTCTCAGACGAAATATCTGGCTAAACAGGGTTTATGCAGATGCAGTGTGAGATTCGTACAGTTATCAAACTTAAATTAATCAATGGAGATTTTGTGATTAGTTTAATATTTCTGGCATTAGAAAGATAAATCCAAGTTGAACGTGAAACTCAAGTTCTGCTTCTTAATTAGCAACGTTACTTTGAATTTGTTTTCAACTACTTTTCTCCATATCTCTTTTATATGCATCACTTTTCATTTCGAAGGATTTTGCGTGTTTAAAGGAAAAAATTTATTTTAGTAACATGAAGACATTTCAAAAATATTTGACGAATTTAGAGTTTTTCATTTCAAATATATAGCAATTTAACTTGGTTTTTGTTAAAATATTTTAATCAATTTAATTCTTGTTGATGAAAAAAATTTAAATAAGAAATGATAAATAAATGTATATTTGTAAATTAAACTTTAATTTGCTACTCAAGGACACTCACATTTTATTTAAAACAATAGCTTACTTAATTACTAGCTACATTCAAACAATTAATTACATTTATTTAAATATATCTATTAAAACAATACTTTTCTTAGGATATATATGCACTCAATAAACAATATGGAATGCCATATATTTAGTAGCAAGTAACATGGATATATTCATACATTACTATTTTTTAAACCTTATTATTTGCAGAATTTAAAAGTAATTATAATACGGCATTATGCCGTACAAAGTAATTATTTTTTTATCATATTTAATCCAGAAAATGTATGCACTTTTTTCATTGAATGCTAAAAATAAAAGGCTGTAGCTGCGCTAGTAAGAAAATGTTTAACAAGTAACCATTATGCGAAAAAAAAGATTTTTTTATGAATAAAGACTTATTGAAAGCAGTATCAAATAATAAGTCAAACGTGAGTTAATTTAAAATCATCATTTAAAATCTAGAGTGTTTCATATCCAAGCGATCAAACATTATTTAAGTACATAAAATAATTGATTATAATAAAGTAGTAGTAGAAAATACAACCTGCTTATAGGACTAAGACATAAAGCGATCAAATGCATGCATCTACTACGTTCCTCGCTTTATATGAGGATC
This sequence comes from Trichonephila clavata, assembly GCA_019973975.1. NCBI lineage: Eukaryota > Metazoa > Arthropoda > Arachnida > Araneae > Nephilidae > Trichonephila > Trichonephila clavata. The sequence goes on from BMAO01028123.1 coordinate 104,975, forward strand.
ACCAAATGTTACAGGATCAATTCGAACTGAAGCAACGTTTGAATTATTGTACCGTATAAGGAAATATGTAGGATTCTAAATATTATTATGCTCTCAATTTAGGTACACAGAAAGCCACAGGTTTCGCCAATATTTACAGTTAAGATATTCAAACCACTATGATTTAGACGTTATGAATTCATAAGCGAAATTCCTTGCGTATGCCTTTGTGCAAACAATTGCATATCAAAGTAGATTGAAATTTAATTAAATTTGAACCATTTATTAGGTTCGCTTGTGATTTAACGAATTTAGAATATCAGATTTCATCCTTCAATAATGCATGCGAAGCACTTTGATTTTATACCTTAGCTGAAGATATATTTTAATGCATTGAGTTTTTTTTATAAAAAAAAAATGCATTTTTTTATAATAACAGCACTTTTTTTTTTTACTTTCTTAGATATCAGATATTCCTAATATTAAAAAGAATTTATTCTGCATTTTAAACTTTGAAGTTAAAAATTTTTTTAAAATTTTTGAACAACAATATCAATATAAAGGTACTAAAAACAATATTTATTCCATGATTGTAAGAATACAATGTATATAATTCTGTTTTAAATACAAAAAAATAAAGAAATATTTCAAACTCAACAAATACAGTATGTGTTATACATAGTTATGTATTAATACAACAGTAATGATATTATTAAAAAGTTGCATGCTTCGAAAGCTCGAGAGCACATGCTACAGGATATTGTCCAGGTGACGACCACGTGACTTGACTGGTTCAGAAGTGGGGTTCATTGTCAATGGATTTACATATAAAGTCGTTCGCTCTTTATGGAAGAGATTTTGTAATTCATTATTTTGCTTTCATTTTGAGATAAAACTGACAAATTCGGAATAACCATCCACTAACGTTTTCTTTTAAATGCAATGTGTAAAATAAAATATGTTTTTTAAAAATGGCTTCTAAAATTGATATTCGGCTAGAAGGTTACTTAACTTCAGTTTCCAATGAGAAATATTCGTATGAACTAATTATAAAGCTGTGTAAAAATCTCGATTATTGCATTTATATAAAAGGTATTTGTAATACATTAAATTTTAATAGGATAAAAAGTCCAGTTGAAAGTATAAACGAAAGCATGATCATCGAAACTTCATCCTAAGATTGTTTAAACGCAGGCAATTATCACGAAATTAAGTCTCTGATCCTAAAAGAAAATCCGTCGACTCAAGGATTAATTGCATCGAAATTAGGAATGTCTTCCGGCACTGTAATTAAAACCAGTCATAAAGATTTCATGTTAAAAAATGCTTAAACAAAATTTCATCTCCTTTTTTTAAAAAAACATATTGCTGAAAGAAAAGCAATTTAAATAAAATATATAAAAAACACTTAGTAGCGGAAAAATGGAAATTTGTGGTAACACTCGAAAAGGCATGGGTATATTTATGTGACTGTAATAAAAGATGATCAATTTTCTGTTGCTCAACTAACGTGAATGCCCGTACGAATTGACACGTCAGTGTAAAGTAAAGTTCCCAAAGGGATTCAGGATACTATCCGGATTTTTTTTTTAAACCGGCAAATTAAAAATCAAAATAGTCTCGAGTAAAGCCAAAATTAATTCACTTTTTTTTATCGACAGAATATCTTAGAGCCAATTTTTGAAAAAGAAATTCCAACCTTATATAGAAAGTACATTGATAAAGTTGAGCTTCAAGTGGACAAAGCCTCTAGTCACACGTCTAAGTCAACTGCCACTTATTAAGCAAAGAGAAAGGATCAGTATCAGGAATAAAGTGTATCCCATTTTATTAAAAACGTGTAAGATAACAACTACGCTTTCGCAATGGACTTTTGTGTTTTCGGTTTATTAAAACGAGCCTTTGGAAAACGGCATACAAGAACACTGAACAGCCTCTGGAAAACGGCTCAAGAGGAATGGAGTAAAATTGGCATGACAGTACTAAGAAAAGTTTACTTTCATGAAAAATTCAAGCTAAAGCTATTGTCAAGAATCATGGCTATCCCATAGAAGCAAATTGCCACAAAGTATGGTATTTTTTTATAAGAATTAACTTTCAAAATCGTTTCCGTAAAGTGCAAACGAACTTCTGTAGAGTAGTTCAAACTGTGGCGGTGACCAATAAATCAACCAACAGAGGTATATTGCCATAATTAGCTTATTCGAGTTTTTTTCCATTGGAGCGTTGTTATTAATTGGTTGTGATTATACAGACAAATTATTAAAATATGTATTGAATCAATTTGTTACATTAAAAAATTAAAGGCAATGTTTTCGTTACAAAATATTATTTTTTACAACATCCTCAATTAACTACTTTCAATAAAAACATTTTTTAAAATGGATTTCTCATAATTTATACATAACAAAGGTAGCCGAGTAGTTATGATTTGCGTACATTCTTAGGATAAAGTCCTATAGAAACTAAATATCCCCCATGTAAAAGGACAGATGTATGTTAAATAAGTCAAGATCCAAAACCCTTACAATGGCATGGAGTGTAAATAAAAAAAAAAAGTAATAAGTAATAAGAAGTAAAAAATAATCGATCAATCAATAAAAAAGAATGATGGAAAGTGTTAAATGACGTACAAATAAACGGGAGAGGGAATTATGAATATTAGAACCAAGAAAATTTACCTGTTATAACAAGAAATATTCAGCGAACCATAATAGTGTGTGTGTGACGAATCTACATCATCGTATCATTTAATTATGTAAGCAACCAACAAAATACCGCCCCCCCCCGCACAAACGACCTTCTCAAAAACAAACGACTTCTATTACGTTTATGTTAAGGTGAAATACACTCAAGAGCCAAAACATTATGACCACTTGTAAATAACGAGTTGGCCCACCTTTGGCACGCAACACAGCTTCAACCCGCATTGGCATAGGTGTCACAAGTCCTTGGTAGATGGCCGGAGACAGATTGTACCATATGTTTAAGCAACGGTCACGCAAATCCGAGATATTGCGAATTGGTGGTCTTAGAACTCTGAGCTGCAGTCCCATGACATCCCAAATGTGTTCTGGATTGATATTCGGTGAGTTAGGCGGCCAGGATATTAAATGGAATTCAGCATCATGTTCTTGGAACCACTCCAACTCAATTTTAGCCTTGTGACATGGGGCGTTGTCCTGTTAAAACATTCCATTTCCATTAGGAAAAACAGAGGCCATGTAAGGGTGCAACTGGTCCGCAATCATGTTCAGATACCCTGTAGCATTCATAGTCTGCTCTACCACACCCATGGGTCTCAGAGACGCCCAAGAAAACGTCCCCCAAAGCATAATACTGCCACCACCGGCCTGTGTATGACCTACTGTACATTGAGGGAGCAACTGTTTGCCTGGAAGACGACGTATCCTGACACGGCCATCGGCGTGATGAATAACAAACCGTGATTCATCTGACCAGGCAACTCCCTCCCACTGATCCATGGACCAGTCACGATGTTCCCGGGCCCAGCGCAGGCGCAGTTGGCGATGACGCTTGGTCAGCAAAGGCACATGAGTGGTGCTTTTGCTGCGTAGCCCCATATCCAAAAGTGTCCTCTGAACAGTGTGTTCCGATACTATTCTACTTGGCCCTGCATTGTATTGGGCTGTCAGCTGAGGCACTGTCTGGCTTCGGTTTTGCTTCACCATGCGAGACAAGTCTCCGACTACCTTTTTCTTTGATAGCGAGTGCACGTCCAACACCATGTCGTCTACTGCTGGTTTCACCGTCATTCATCCACTTTGCATAAGTAATAACAACTTTAGATCGCGAACAACCCACGAGTCGTGCAGTTTCGGAAATACTTGTTCCGAGCCTTCGAGCCATTTCAATCTGCCTTCTATCAAAGTTGCTTAGATTCGCAGGCTTTCCCATCACACACAGAAGTAAGTGAAATAATGGTTCTTCAGACTCTCCAGCAGCAGTTAAATACCACTTTCACCTGATCACGTGCCCTCCATGTCATCCAGGCGATTTGATTGCAAAATGTAGGGGTGGTCATAATGTTTTGGCTCTTGAATGTATAATCATATATATGTGTGTGTGCATAAAGATTTCAAATGTGTGTGTGTGTGACACATTTTACCGGGAGAATATTTTGTCTGGTAACTGTAATTGACAGGATGAGATTTCTTGCAATTTTAAGATCCACTTTTGATTGAAAATCACAATCATATAAAGACATAATGAACAACAAAAATGCGCCCATCTTGTCATCAGCTTATCTTTTTTTTAAAAACGCGAGCGTGCAAGTTTCTCAGGAGATAAAATTGTAGTCAATAGTATATTTCCCATTTGGTGGGTAAGCTGTAAATTAACTATCACGAGAAGTCGTGGAGAGCTCAAGACTGCTATGTGAATTAGACAAAACCTCTCGAGAGAAAAATAAAATGGTTAGTTATTACACACGCACAAAAAGATATTTATACGATAGACGATCAGAAAAAAAGGTTACAAGACATAGCAATTGAAAACTACATATTATGAAGAAATTTTATTTCTCCAGAGACAAATGGCACTGCTTGTCATGCAGCTGGTTTGCGGGTAGGTAGTGGAAGTTCCCAGACGATTCAGGACGATTTAAATGTCAAGAGCTAAGGAAATTGGTCTCGTCTGGAAGTGCGAGCAGTGATTCGATTTTTATGAGTAAAGAATGTGTCCGCATCTGAGAGAACAGAAAAGGATGAGCAGACAACATGTAGCGAAATGGTGTCACTGTTTTCAATCAAGCAGACATGAAGTCGAAAACCGCAATAAGGCAGGGAGTGGCCGGCCAAGTCCTTCAACGACAGAAATCAACACAGAACGAATTGAAATAAAGATTCAAAATAATCGCTCGTCAGAGCTGGGACTGAGCTATGGTAACGTGCAACATATTGTTTCTGATAAGCTGCTGTATTCCAAGACAGTTCCGTGAAAACATCCGTCGAAACCTGGCTCAATGGACAAGGATCTGATTTCTCCCAAGACGGGTTAAGCAAGTTTGTCCGTGTTCTGATAAATGCCTAAATTGACTTGGTAATTTTGTCGAAATGTGATAGGCAAGTATACCTCTGAATTCCCTTTTGTATTTTCTGTCTAGTAATAATAAATATTTTTTTTATTCGGCTTTTATCCTTTTTTTCTGATCACCCCTGATATATATATATTTTAATATAAACAATGCATTATGATGTTCTTCATAGCATTGAATAGCTATAAATGTATACATTTTTAGTTGATTTCTTAACTATTTAAAGATTTTTTTTTAAATAAAATTCAAGACACTTTGAAAGAATCTTGAAACTAAAACATAGTGTTGACATTTTTAACCAATAGTTTGTTGGTATTGACTTCATTTTCGGTTGCCTATTTTATTTATAGCAATATTGGTCTGCTTAAAAATCTATAGAAATAGTACCAGAATAGATTTTAATATTTTCAATGTCGTTTGAGATGAGTAAATTTAACGAAAGGGTCAATTTCGGGAGTCTGCGAATCATTATCTTCGAAATGAATTCAGCAAAGACCTTTGCATTGCAAAAAATCGTTTTTCGCATTCCTTACCTTCCTTTTGATTGGATGTATCGATATGTAAAACCTACATTATTGAAGATATGTGTAGGAAAAAATCGGTTTTTGGATTTACGTATACGAACAGCTTCGGGAAAAAAAGTTTAGATAGATCTTATGAGATTTTCTACTTTTCTACGCGATCAACAACGAATTTGTATGAAAGTAGTCTTTGCTTTTTTTATGTTAGACTGGTTATCAGCTTACTTATACTGCCTAATAGAACTATTTATAAGCGTAATGATATGAAATACATTTATTCTTTTTGACACAAATGAATGAGTGAAATAATAGTTTTTTTGTTTACATAAAATTGTTATTAACATCTACTTTTTTTATCTTTATAATAATAATGTATATTTTTGGTATATTTCAAAAACTTGTCTCAAAGGTAGATTTTTAAAACTGCATGGTATTGATTTTCACATATTTCAAAATTATTTTGTAAAATGAAAATGTAGATATGAATCTGATTAGGAGAATTTCGATTAAATTAATTGTAAAATAAAAAAATTATGTTTGATCGTGCAATGATTTCAATTTCTTACTTCAGTGAAGATCTATATAAAATTTTAGATAAGAAATTGATTAGATTTCTAATTCATCATTTAATAGAAATAACTTCGCATAATAAATGTTTCGCTTGTTTTGCTTGTATTGCTTACTCTGTATTTATTTTTGTATAATGCGGGGCAGTTATAAACAGTATAGTTATCAATGCTTCTAACAAAATATATAACATAACTTTAAAGTTTTGATCAGTAATTATTAATAACTATATTATTTATTAGTTTATTTCTTTTACTATTGACCCTTAGAACTTCTTTCTTTAATTAAGTGGAGAACTATCTACATTAAATATAATTTTGTAAACAATTTCAGATTTTTTAAAATTTTATGGTCTTTTTTATTTCTTTTTTACATTCAGTTTGTATTTTAATGTACTTGTTATATTATTTTACCTTGCCATATTATTCATCATATTCTTTTTTAAAAAAAGAATCAATCAGCAATAAAAAAGACACTGTTTATTATCTCATAATATATTTTTTTGTTTCCATACACCACATGATTCTTATTTAAAATTATAGTTACAAAATTATATATAGAAAAAGACACTCGTTATAAAGAACTCCTGCGGACAAAAATGTGAATCTTTTTCATCATTTAAAAAACTGTGCACATTTTTAATTTGACGGATGCAGATTTTAAATCAACACGGGAACCCAAATCAGTTAGAATTTTATAAATTAATTTACTTCAGTTCCTAATTTTCTTTTTATAATTCATTTTTTATTTTGTTTTTAATTTTAGAAACGATAAATAACATTGTATGGGTTGGTGCATATATTTTTGAAATAATTATTTAAATTTCTTAAGATACTACTGATATAAGCTTTTATATTTTTGCATAAGTCAGGGAGGAATTTTTAATTTAATTTTTCGAACATTGACTTTTAATTATGATATTTTTTCACAACTCCCACAGTCAAATCAATACAATTATTTAAAAAACACAACTAAAATCCCGTTTTTTTAAAAATAAACTGTGTATAACTGTAATTGTGTTTTTAAGCCACAAAAATCAAATCTTATATATATAAGAATGTTAAAACCAATGTTTGTGTATAAACTTTTTACTCTGTTATTTTCCTTTACATAATTTAATACATGGTATACATCAATAATTAGATATATTTTTACAATTATCAATTTTTCTGTACTACTTTTATATTTATCATTAATTATATCATTCAAGAGACCACACACACATAAATAAAACTCGAGTTGAAATTATTTGCTATTCAAAATGAGATATTTATAACTATCACAAAAACTTCACATGCTAAAAAGGGAATTTTATTTTATATTATGTTGCCAAAAATAAAATGTTTCTCAAAATAAAATAATTTTTATTTTAACTAAAGTAAAAAATTTTGTTTTCACAATTTAATACATAAAAACTCTATTATTTTGCTACAAGATATGTATTAAAAATTTAAATAGAATATGAAGAGCATTATGTGAGATAATTATCATGCTGATTTTTTGGTTGCTCTTTGTACTGTCCACACGCAATGGACCTATTCTGATATATTTTCAAAAAATAAACTGTTCAACTTTCCTTTCAAACATAAGGGTGAAAAAAGTAAATTTGAGATATTTGATTGTCTTCAGACTTTTCTCTTTCCATTAGACATCTAACAGCACAAATATAGATCCGATATATTTTTTTCTTCCATTTCACATCCACTGTTCCTACGGGATGGCCAAGACAGCGTTGGAATGTGTCGTTAGATAACATCCTACCGATCTCTTTATCCCGAATTTTTTTAACCTTTCATTTTACTCAGATTGCGAAGAATCTTCGTTCTCGAAGAAGAGAGAATCAAAAATAACAAGAAAAAGAGACTGATGTTCGCTTCCCTGTCAGGAAGTAGCTCGTCCATAAAGATTTATCAGCCTTTTTTTCAACTTTCTAAGTAATAAATCTCTGTAATTACGTAATAGCTGAAAATGGCTGCTTTATTTGTTTTAGGTCCTTTGTGTGCAACTTTCCAATGCAGACATGAACCCGTTATTCTTTTTAAAGTATAAATCGATTCTGAAAGTAATGAAGTAGCTAAGTGCCTCACTTTAAAATAAGACATAATTACCGAAGCGGTAAAAAAGAATTTCCGACGTTGATATTTGCCTCTAAACGCTATAATGAGGCTCTGAAAATTTTATTTTGAACAGATAACTCTGAAAATACAATTAATTAATTATCTCTTAGACAATTGGGCTCAAATGACGTGCACTGATTTAGTTCTTTGGAACGATTGTTTGAGTCTAATTTGAGTCAGATTCTTTTACAAATAAATATTTTAGATTGCATTTTAATCATATTTCCTTTCCGATAAATATATTTGTGAAAAAATAGAAAGAAAAATGAACACCAGCCACTAGGCTCAAGCAAATACATAATTATTATTTTATTATACCTTTTGATAAATGAGAATAAATTATTTTGTGTTAAAGATGAGCCAGATGGTTTAAGTCATGAATTCATTTTAAGAAGACCTATCTGGATTTGTACCAACTCACTGACTTTAAAAATAATATTTCGTATTCAGAGATTGTTTCGAATAATTTATTTAATATCTTATAAGAATGTGAAAGATGTAGGAGTTAATTATATAAGAAGGTTAATATATATATATATATGTGTGTGTGTGTTCACAAACATTTTCCTTAAAAATATCTGTAAAATAACAATACAGAAATACAGCTAAAAGAATATATAAGCAGGGTTAAATAGTTTATTACTTTATTATTGTATTAAAATAATTAGGTTTTTATTTAAACTTTATAATTATTCTTGATTTAATGAGTGCACTATATATTACAAACTTTTATTATGATAATGATCAAGATAAATGTTTTCATTTAGAAAAAAATGTGATTTTAAAATATATTACTATTCTTAGAACAAAAACTTATATTTCAAATAAATGCTTACATCTATAGCTCATTAAAAGACAAATATATCGATAAATAAAGTAAGGAATTGACGTTAGCAGTATGGCAATATCTTATGTTCCTTTTACGAAGCTCTAAATTGTCGTATTTGATTCTTTCCATTCAATTCAGGATAAAATATTTTCCTCTATTCTTATGATTTCATATAAATGAGCTTATCTCTTTTTTTTCTCTCTCTCTGTATATTGTCATCGGTCCATTCACTTATTGAATCATCTGCAATTAAACATTTTTCTTTAAATTGACGTAGTTTTATTTATTACTTAGTTCCCTCAGAATAATTAACTATGGTGAATATCCTTAACGCTAAGGTTAATAACAACGATATTTGATAACAATAAGAAGCTTTCAAGCAAGAAAAATATATTTAAATTCAGCAAAAATGGCTTAGGGAGAAATATAAGACAAAAAGGCCTTGCATTCTCCACTTCTTTCAGATAATGTCTGGTCGCATCAGGAAACAAAAGTTAATCATTGTGAAGAAAAGAATCCTTGAGTAGTAATTTTTCATTTCAAGTGTATTGTGCCAGAAAGAAAAGCTCTTAAAGATTTCTAGTTCAATGAAAGTTTGTTACAGTTAAAAGAATAAATTTAAGTATGAAAAAATGGAAGTTAACAAAAAGAGCTAAGAAGAGATCTTCTTACTGCAAATTTAGCGCATTTTTAAAGCTTAAATTTCCCTACCAAGAAAATTTAAAAAGAACAAGAACCGTTATTGAAAATTAGGCACGACCGAATGATCATGCATTTGTAATAGCTAAGAAAGAGATGTGTGGAGAGAATGATTTTTTAAAAATAATTCTACAGAAATTTGCAATGCTTAAATATACAAAATAAAATAAAAAATTATTGATTTAATATAATAATAATGTAAAATATTTAAACTTTTAAGGCAAACTTTTTAAGCAAATGAAAAAAATCGAACTTAAAAAAATATATGGAAATACTTTTTCACTGCTATAAATTACAATGCACATGCTTGATTTTATTGCTATTCACTGGTTTACTTGTGTTTACTTTTGGTTTGCATCCAAGCCGTATTTTAAATTTTCATTTTATAAATTCCCTATATTCGTATACAATAGGGAAAGATAAAAGCTGTTTTATTAAGGAGTTATACAACAAAAATATTAAAAATTTGAATTTCTCGTAATTAACCAAAAATTATTGTGATAAGAAAATAAAGTTATGAGTTTGCAGTAATTTCACAGGTTATTTTAACAGAAATTTTTATGTAATCAAATTTTAGATATGTTTCGAGAAGCATATATGTACAAATTAATTCTCCCTCTAACAATGTATAAATTTTTATGTAATTGAGGTAAGTAACTACATTTGAAAATCTAACAAAAATTTCAATGAAATAATCGAACTTTAAACAAATAAGGATGATTTTTCATGAAATTACTGTTTGAATAAAAAAAAATTACCCAGAACGCTGTAAGGATTTATAAACAAAAATACCTTATTATCATGAATGAATATGAAATACACATCCTATAAAACAATTAGTAGGCTCTTTCATAAAACTCGTGAATACTTTGCTGTTCATATTCAATTTTATTGCGTGTAAACTATGCTTATTCTTTGCGCTTTAAATAGCAGTTTTAGCTAAGTTTTTCATTTAAAATGTGCAGTCTCTCATTTCATCACTGTTTCTCAGAAAAAATTAAATTTATTTTCAAAAAATAATTTTCAGTTACGTTTTTTCTGAATTAGTTTACTTAGGTAAAAATACAAAATATATTTAATACTTCTATAAATTTTCTTATATTTAATTTAATTTCATATCTATTTTCTTTAAAAATAGATATGAAATAAGGTATAGTTTAATCAAAATACAAAATGCATCCATTGAAATAATTTAAAGAGGCAAAAACAAGTACTAAAAAAATAGATTAAAGCATCAACTTAAATTTTAGGTACAGTTTCATGACATATTTTTTAAGAACTTCAAACATAGTTCTGTGCATCTAATTACTGTAAAATGGCTACTTTACGCATTTAATAATTCTTTAATTTAAATTATTGAATGCGTGTTCTCTATAATTTGCTTTGCAGATTCTGAGCTTTTATATAAAAATGATTTATATCAATAATTTTTTTAAAATTTTAGTTTATTTTGTAATTAGATAGAAATAAAAAAAGAGCAACAAATATTGCTTCCTTTCTTGGTAACAAGTTATAATCAGAATAATTAAACCAAAATTACACCAATGAAAATAAACTAAATCAAATAAAAAAGTAAACCCAATCTACTCTAATGAAAATTAACTCGTTCAGTAATTGGATTTGCAAACATCATTATTTTTCCAAAAATCATTTGAAAACTAAGTAGTTTTTGTATTCTGAATAACAAAGCGAGTTTTAAAACATGCGATTTCTTCTAAACAGCACTTAAGGCACTTCACTAGTATCTACCCACTAAGCACCAATCTAATGTTGCAAAGTGTCTTGGACTCTCGTACGATTATTCTTTTTCCCATAGCTCAGACACTTCATTGAAAACTGAATAAAAACATAATCAAAACTAATTTTGTAGCAGATGTTTCAAAGCTCAGAATTTAATCTTTATTAAATAAATTTATTTTCGCTACCCTTCATTTTCTCCGACAGATTCGAAAGTTTATTTAACCAGCATATACCATCATACTCAGAAGTGAAGAGTTAAAATATTGATTCTTTTTTTACTGTCCCCATCATAACAAGGGTTTCTAATTATAATTAAGTTCCGTTGATAGGAAAGAAATTAGATTTTAAAAATGTTCCTCTCGTGTAAATGAAAGAACACGGGTAGGTGATGGAGAGGGTTAAATGAATGAGAAAGTGTAAATGTGTTTTGTTCATTATAATCAACTCACCAAGTTTGTTTAATGAGCTATGAGGAAATGAAGTGTGTTGTGGCTAAGAGTTAGGTAACATTTGGTTTTCAAATACTAATAAAGACTTTTTTTTCTTGCTAGATTAATAGATAAAGGTTGGCATCTAAACAACGGTTAAAAATAAGGAATATGGTATGTTATATTACAAATGTTTACACAAATCCAAAAGAATTTTGTTTATCTACTGTTATAAGTGAATTATATTCTATATATTGGAAATCAAAATTAGCAGTAAATTTTCAACTGAAATGGAAGAAAACATCTATTTCATCTGATTGAAAGTAAAATAATCAGGTTTCTTTTAAATGATTTTATTAAAATAGAAGTTGGTAATGACGATTATGTTTTCTTTCTAGAATTATTCCAAAGTACACTGTGTATTTTTTCTTTTACCTGAACATCCAGATTTCAAAAAAAATGTAGGGTTTTGATGTTTAAAAATGTGTGTGAAAAGGAATTAATATCATTCTATGTACATTTAGCAATTATTGTAATGTTTTTAAATAAAGTAAACTGTTATATAATATATAGACCCTTTATTTATTTTGATGCTTTTATTTATTTTTTGGCTCATATGAGTAAAAAATGCAATTCATTGCATTGTCAGTAAAACTGAATATTGAAAGGCAAAACTAGCACTCTTTTGTTACTTTTCACCTAATGCCCTCAAGAGATAATGAAATTATAATGTTTGAATAAAAATTTAAAACGAAAGTGAAAATCTTGAAAAATGTGGAAGTGCTATTACTGAAAGCAAAGGTAAAATTTATCAACGCCTTAATAAGCAATTTGTGGATCATATAACATTTTTATTAGTCTAAAAGTGGGAAACCTTAAAATTTTGTTTCGATTAATATTGAAAACGAGTATAAAAAAACATAAATTAACATTTAAAAGATTTTTTTAAAAAAAGAGGATCATTTTATAGAGTAAAGAGTAAATATATTTCTTCGAGATATTATAAAATAATCTGTTTACGCCTTAATTTATTCTTTTTGAAGTGATTTTATGAAACTTCTATTATTATTTTACTTCAATTTCGTTTTCAAAACTATTCTGCACTGACACAAAATAAAAAAAAAAATCAAACTTGAGTAGTTTTTTTTTATTGTATTGACAATTTCGTGGGTGGTATTTGGATTTATGTTTATGTGTACATTCAGTAAACCACATTCAATTACAAAGGAATTGTGATATTGATTATATGAATGAAACACATTCTATTATTCTCATCTTGTTGTTTTTTTATCCGTAGACTCTAAATGAAATTTATCCCAATCATTTATTTTGAAAGAAAAAAAATAGTCTAAAACCACAAAAGCCAACTTTTTCGGATCATTAGTTTTTACGGCAAAATATGGTGGCATAGGAAATCCAAATATCACAAAATTCTGGTGAAAGGTCGTTGAGATGGGATATTGTTCTTCAACGACCTGTCTGGGTGAAACTGAACAATGACTCATTTTAACGTCGGCAAATATTGTTCTGCTGGGCCTTTTTCAAAGAATAGTTCATTGCAGCATAGAAATCTGAAATAACATCAAATATGAAATTATCGGTTCTTTTCGGATGTGATTGGTAAAGAAAGCTAATTTTTCTTAAAAATAAAAAAAATAAAAAATTTATAAATTATAAAAGTTTAATACTATATGTATAATTGAACGATTTTTAATGTAGCCATATAAAATGGTTATAAATCATATGGTTATTATTTTATAGTGAATAAAATTCCTTCACTTTTTTCTTTGTTGCGTTGAACTTTATAACATTCACGACGCATCGTATTAAATCTATCTATATTTCAATATCTAAGAAGCATATAAAAGTTAAAAGGAAGAAAATAGGTGAAAGTCACTCAGAAAATTCTATTCTACATTTGGATTCTTTGTTTCATAAAATATTATTAAAGCATGTAGTAATTTACTCGTTGGCATCAGATTTCTAAATCCTCAGACGAAAATAAGATTATACATCTACGTGAAACATATATTTACGCCATACCACAGAAAAGTTAGATGTTCAGGGTAATCAATTTTTCTGACCAGTTAATCTTATTTAAATAATTAATAAGTATATAATCAGGCCCAAGCTGTCTATTTGTGCTAGGTCGTTCGGTACACCAAGTCGCTGAGTCGAAAATGCGCTGAGCATTATCCTTTTAAAAAACTCCAAATTAGAAAAGAAAAAAAAAATTAAGAACTAATTTTAACTTTTCGTAATATCTATGGTGATATGGTGAAGTTACTCATTTCTTAAAAAAATAAGTAGACCGTCTAGTCCTCTGTCTGAATAGAAAAAATATTAAATGTTTGAACACGTTTAAGCACGAAAGAGCGTGATTCCAATGCGTATATGAGGGTAGACATTCAATAAATTGCTTATTTCTTATTTTGTATCTATTGTTGATTGTCAAAAAATCGTAATATTCATGTAATACTTTTCCTCTTCGGGATATTTTTTGATGATTTATTGTTTTCTGTTTATTGTTTTACATCATTTAAAAATAAAATAAGGACATTTATATATTAGGTTCCAATTTAAGTTACATTTTAGTTTAAAAAAAGTAATGATTTGAGCATAGTTACTCAAAAAATGTTTTTCCTTTAACTATCCATTTATTAAAATTAAAAAGGAAACATTCAAGGAATGTGATTTTTATGTTAACAAACCTGTTTTATGTAACAAATGTATTTAGATTTTAATATGGAAATCCTTGTATATGTATATATATATATATAGTAAAATAAAATGAAAAAAATATACATGGCATAATAAAATTGATAAAACAAAATTATATCATTAACAAAGCTAGAAGATCTAAACCAGATTTCAAGAAACACAACTTTAAAAAATGATGGAAAAGTCTATTGTACAAGAATTAACTAAGCGTATGCATAACATGGAACAGAATTAGAACTTTAAAATGTAAGAAACCAGAAGAGTCAATAGACTAAAATTAAGACCTATTATGATTTCTGAAGCTGTTGCTGAATTAGTACCAGCAAAAAAAAGGGTTAAACATATTTTATGGATCCAACCTTCCCCGTCCAGCAGAAATTTTCAACATAATAGCAAAACATAACCAAATTGAAAAGTCAGGCCTAAAACCAACCACGTGTAATTTGCAATCAACAGAAAAAAATAAAAATAATAGAAAATATGAAAGGAAATGAATCTTAACAAAATACAAATAAAAATAATTTTGAAAAGGAAAAATAAAGCAAAAACTTACATGAAAAAATGCAATCATCAGGAGAGCGGAAAAAAAATCTTTACGTACAAGAGCAACCACGCTAAATGACCGTTAAAAAGGCCTAAAACCAACCACGTGTAATTTGCAATCAACAGGAAAATAAAATAAAAACAATAAAAAAATCGAAAATTTGAAAGGAAATGAATCTTAACAAAATACAAATAAAAATAATTTTGAAAAGCAAAAATAAAGCAAAAACTTACATGAAAAAATGCAATCATCAGGAGAGCGGAAAAAGATCTTTACGTACAAGAGCAACCACACTAAATGAGAGTTAAAAATGACGTGCTAAATTTGTAAAACCAGAAGCAAAAATTAGTGGCGCCACCTGGATAGTTTTTTTTTGTAATTAAACAAAGCAAATAAAAATAAATTGAAAATAATAAAAAACAGAAGGAGAAAAAACAAAGAATATTACTTAAACATTAAAAAGTAAAATTAGAGAGATAACTTAGAAATATATTTAAAAATGAATTTACTTGGATAATTGTATTCCAAGCAATTATTGCAGAATAGCTTAAAATTATTTTGCTTAACATCATTATCTGCGACTAAATCGTTGTTTCTTTTTATAAAATTAAAGATAATATTTCTAAAAATAGATAGAGATGTAGGTTACTTCCCCAATAAGGCATTTTAATAATGTTAAAATCAAAAGAGTCTCTTTTATCAAAAATATTACTAATTAGTATATTATTCTTAACATTTAATTGTAGGTCTAAAAAGATTGCAGAGTCATTATTATAATTGGTTTTTAATAATTTCAGATATTGGGGATAACATTAAAACTGGGAACATAATTTACTATATTACTAAAGATGATTAAGTCATCTATGCATCTAAAAAAGTAACAAGAATCGAAACTAATGCTATTATATTCATAAAAGTGCAGATAAATATTGGCTAAACAGTTACTAGCCCTCCTTGTGGAAGACCTTTATTTTGCTGATAATAAGAGTTATTGTGAAAAATATAATTTTCATATAGTACTAGATGAATAATAGAAAGATATTTATCATACTTAATTAGTTTATTCAAAGAATATTTGTTATAAGCTATTTTGAGAATTTTAACCATGTCCCCAATATTTATGGAATTAAATAAATCTTCAAAGTCATAGGTGTGAATAGAGATAATTTATATATATATATATATGATTATAAACCTGACCACAGTACCACATTAACGTGTTTTGAACACAGACAAAAAATATTTTATTATTAGTATTGTTTAATTTAGAGTGAAGAACTTTGATATTTAAAAAAGAAATATTTTATTTTTCTAGAATATACCGAAATATTACGGAGTAACACTGAGTTTATAATAGGTTTGAGATTTCAAGTAAGGTAAAAATATACGCGTTCTAAAATTTAAAAAAAAATTCATTTTTCGATTTTTGGCTATAAAAAAAAAATCCGAGAAAAAATGTTTCGTTCTTTCACTATGATGTTATTAAATTTGATAAGATATGTTTAAATTTGGTACGATTTATTTAAATTTGATGTAAGCCCTTTAACTTTGATTTAATTATTTTGATCAAAAAAATGGAGCACCACCACCATCTTGTACTCTTTTCAGTATGAATCGAATAATTCGTAATTTTTCATAGTATCGGCTTAAAGTGTTCAGAAGTAAAGTGTTTCAAGTGTACTAAGTGTTTCAGAAGTAAAGGTAAATGTTATATGCAGTGATATCGTGAATTATTTTAAAAGTATTATACACAATAATTTTACAATAGTTATTTTCCTCTTTCCTTTATTAACGTTTTCTGCCCTTATTTTCACCCATATGTTATTAGAAAAATAAGAAAAT
This sequence comes from Trichonephila clavata, assembly GCA_019973975.1. NCBI lineage: Eukaryota > Metazoa > Arthropoda > Arachnida > Araneae > Nephilidae > Trichonephila > Trichonephila clavata. The sequence continues at coordinate 122,018 of BMAO01028123.1, forward strand.
TTTTCGAGTATTAGAGTTAACTGAAAAAAATAAAATGCGAGAAAGACTTAATAAATTATAGTTTTTTAAAATTATTATTAATTGATTAATGAAAACCAGAAAATTGCTAGAACTGTCAGTACTAACTGTTCAACAACGCCTCAGTTACCATTGGAATTACCAAAGGAAAGATTTAGAAACCGTTTAGATATTCGGGAATTATCTTCATTTAAGATGGTTGACACAAATATAAATCTACAATTGTAGCAATATGTGCGTATTTTCCACAGTTCTGATTATTCTAATTTATGGCTAAGAACTCAATTACCACTATCCCAAATACAGAACTTAATATTATATGGCCCTGGATATTATTGAAATCTGGTTTCCCATTTAATTACCCCCTCCTCTAAACCCCAAAAAAGATTAATGTAAATTTTCTGAACTTTTGCCGGATCATGGCAACAATGAAAGAATTTGGAGATTGATGACCATATTTTGTTTAAAAAATTCTATTTATTATGTTTGTTCCAAACTCTTTAATAATGTGGAGTTGTTCTGGATGTTATGATTCGAAATTTTACTGTTTTTTTTAACTGTAACTAATTGCTGGTCTGTTTCAAAATAAGTGTCAAATTTAACAGAGAAACTTTTGTCAGATCTGAGGTAGTTGAGATGAATAGATGCAATAAACATATAATTTCAATTGGAAGAAGTTTGTGGTGTTTTGTATGCAATAACAGGATCCTTTTTTGAAAAAAATTACAACTTAATTTTGTATGCTTGGTAGTTTTATGGTACAAAACACTAAAAAAGCATATTATTAGCAATCATTTTCAAGCTAAAAACTTTAACATTCTTCAGGCTTCAGAAAATATAAATAAATTAAACAGATTTCGAAAAGAATATAAATTCAATGAAGATTTCAATGGTATTCTCGCGGCTCGTAAAAAAATAGTATATTCTTAAAATATGGATACAAGTCATAAAATTCACCACACTTTCAGTATTATTTCCTTATAATACTGGGATGAAATAAAATTTACAAGAAAAAATGAAGCAAGAAACAATTTTTTTTTTGTTTCAACACTTAATAAAATACTGTTAAATAATACTGTTTTATAGTCCATCATAACCCTTCAATATAATATTCATTATACTCACTATATACATCATATTTCAAAACTGTCATTTCAACTATCCTTAAAAGGGAAGATGTTCCGTAATGATGGAAATTAAATTTTAAGCTAAAAAAATTGAGTTAAGTAATTACTTTGAACATCACTCTTTGAATAATAAAACATAACCAGTTATGGACTTTATTAATTAAATCATTTCGTTCAGTAATAATTAAGATTTGAAAGCAACAATTATGTGAATAATCTGTGAAGAACACTCTAAATTTCATTTTCTGAACTTTAATTAAATATATTAAAACGAAAAATGTGTGTATATTTTAAAGATATAAGAATTTAAACCTTATTACAGGAGTTATATTAATGCTTTCTCAGGCAAAGAAATATTTTACATTTCGAAGAAAAGAATTAAGCATTCTAGCTTAAATATTCGACTAGTAAAATTTGTGTTCATGCCATAAATGTTTATGGATATTGTTAAGGGATTCGTTTCAATGGAAATATTTTTTTCCTAAATCTGTGTGTTAAAATAGAGCTCCTTAGGGTATTTTTCTATTTTATTTTTAATTTTATGAGCTCGCACCTATTTATATTTTAAACATACATTGTTTTAATGGAAAATACCTAAGGGTACGGCACACATTTAATATCAAAAATTCGAAAAATAAGAAAAATAATTTAAGAGAATTATTTCTCTGTACAAATTATTCTTTTATGTGTCTTAACTTAAAAATAGAGAAAAATAATCGAAAGTATAATTTTCTTTACATACATGCAATAATTTTCATATTTCTGCATTATTTTTGCTATTAAATGTATTGAAGCAATACATGATTTTTTTTAAGTAACAAAAATTCAAATATGACGTATTGGACTTACTCCATAAATTATATAAAATGGTAAAAAAAAACGGTAATTTTTAATTTTTTAAAATAATATTTAGGTATGAAGATTTAATTTTTTAACTAACATTTGACTTCAAAGATGCAATTTTTCAAGATCTGATAGTTTTTTGACAAAAAATCAGATTTGTATTAGCATTCGATGCTTTTTGTGTAGACATGTTCTAAGGTAAATAGAATTTTTAAGAAAATTGAAATATATATATCCTCTTAGATTTACACAAACTTGATGTGATTTACACTATTTAAAATAAAGTTTTTTTCTTGGAATTTGATGTAGTTCCATTGCATTGGAATAAAAGAGAATAAAAATAACATGAAATGTAATTTCAAAATTGGTAACACTGCTGAGATTACTTCTGACCTAGAATTTCTTTAAAATAGATTTTTAAAAAGGAGAGAAGCTCCTTGTAATTGGAAAAGGAACTAGGTTCCTTTTCTGTATTTCTCTGAATATTTTTGAAAAGACAGATTGGTTCCATGTTAACTTATACAGGAAGACAAGATTAGCAAATAATAAAAAAGAAACTTGAGTCACTTTTATAAACTGGCTCTAAATCAGTTCAGATTACTTAAAACAAGTACATGTATACTTTTCCATTCAAATTGGATTATGAAACAAAGAAAAATTTACATACATTTTTAATGAAATAGATTTTTAAGGGCGCATTGTCGAAAGATGTTTTTTTTTCAATAAGAACGTTTTGAAGTAGAACCTATTTTAGAAGAGGACACACAATAAATAATCAAATAAAATAATAAACCATGCTTGAAACTTAGGCAGAACATACTTGAGTTTTAAACGTACATCTCAAAAGATTTTTAGACTTTAAACAAATAAAATGTTTTGTAGAAAATGATGAAATGCACACACAAAATTTATCGAGCTAGATTTAATAAAGTATTAACTTCCACGAGATTGTTATGCATTCAGGAAACACCTAAATGTAACATATCTTTCTAGATGTCTTTCTCATTATGATTGCTTCCTCCGAGTGTCAGAATGGACGAAAAGGAAAATTGAATTTTCTAGTTCGTGAGAAAATTGTTTTAGCTTCTACAAAAATAAGAAGGGGAAGAATTTTCTCAATGTAAAGACTACCAACGACTGAAAAATTGTCTGAGAAGATGCATCTACGAAGAAAACTTGATTATGGTTTTATTGCACTTTACGAGTAGATGACACGGCTTTGAATCCATTACCATTTAAAGCTTAAGTTTCGGTTTTCACTCGTTTTGTAAGAACATTTCCCTTCGCTAAATCTGAATAACTGAAAGCAATTTGAAACTGAAAACTCATAAAGATTCCTTTCGTTTATCATTCTTTGGAATTTGGTTTTTTATCTTAGAAACAATGGTGAATACTTAAATTAATGTGCTTCTCTTAAACTTTCTATATTTTCGACCCAATTTTCAGTCATAATTTTCTTTGCCCCACATCTCTTACAATAACAATGTATCGAATTCAATAATAATGTACTTTGAGGCTAAAAATACAATGCGACTTTAATTATAAACCGTACAAGTTATCAATTTAAGTATTAAATTTTGTACATCACAAGTCCATGGAAATTGTTAGTAATTACTAAATTTGTTCTTAATTTAGCATTGAAAAATAAATTATCAAATACTTTGTGCAGTACTGATACATTTATATGTGTGAATGCGTATTTTATTTTTACTATGTCAGAACGCATTTTGTTTTGCTTCCTTTCAATAAATTGAAAATTATTTTAAATATTTTATTTTAAACTTTTTCATATAATCGCCCCCCTACGCAGGGTTATCACGCCCCCCTTAGGAGGCTCGCCCCACAGTTTGAAAAACGCTGTGTTTAGGTCAATGTGATTTATTGGATATTATTAATAATGACCAACTAAGCCGGTTAAAGGGAATATATAATCAGAATTTATTATATTTATTGGTTAATATTAATAATTATCAAAGAATTTTGGTCAATACAATAATTTTCAACGCATTTATCTTGAGATTGTCAATGCCCTTGCAAACAGCTAGACAATGTTAATTACTTGTTTATTTTACTTGGAGATGCCAGCTCTTTGTGTGTGTTGTTCATTCGTAACTAACACATTTTGTGAATAACTTGTGCTTCACGTAGTTGCCAGTTTTGAATAAGTTTCTTTGTTAGTTTTTAGCTTTGTTCTTTTGAGATGTTCAAAAATTTTACTGTAATTTAAGCACGATGGAAGATGATTTATAACTCATGAAGTCAAAATTTGACTATCATTTGGACATGATAAAATCTAATTGTTAAAAACCATCAGAATTTTTACAAGATAATAGTATGTCTCCTTTATTGCGAAAGTTAAGGAAAACAAAGAAAAGACTTCTGATTAAACAGTGAAGACATAATCTTTGAAAACTTGACCAAATCCACGATGCTTATATGTAGACGGATCCCCTAAAATTCTACTATGCTGTTTGTATTCATTGGGACAGATGGAAAAAAGTGATTTTTTTCCAAAACCTTAGTTTTTTTTTTATCTTATCATACCTTAAGTAGTCTGAAAAATCTGTATATTAGTTCGAAATATGTCCTCCTTTATCAGAAATGACTTCTTTAAAGCGTCTTAGCATTGGCACTCCACTAGAGTATCAAACATGTTCTTGATTTCTTCATCGTGGAAACACTCTTTATATCATTCGTTCTGTTGACATGTAATTCATTTAAGCGAAATAATTCTTGAGAATATGCCATAAATTCAAAATAGGTCTGGGGAATTTCAAGGGCAATCGAGCACTTTAATTCCATTTTCTTGCATAAAGGTATGGACCAATTTCAAATGGAGACAAGGGGCTAAGTCATGTCGAAATGCTCCATCAAATGTTTCCATGAATTAAGCAATTTGTTTGCATAAAATTTCTATGTATTTGACAGAATTCATCATGCCTTTAAGAGGAGTTAAGCTTCCAGTGATCTTTGTTGTAAAAAACCCAAATATATGTTTAGATGGGTGCTCTACAGTCTGTTGGATATAATATGATAAAAAAGAGTTTCAACTTCACTTTAACTACATTTTATTTGTATCTCTGCTGAAATAAATGTTTCATCACTAAAAATCACCTTCTTCCATACTTTAACAGTCCATAATTGGTATTTTTTGGGCCTTGTTAAATAGTTTTCCATTATTTTCTGAGTTAGAAATTATTTTTTCCTCTGTCTTACTTTATGGCCAACTTCCAGAAGCCTTTCCCATGCAGTTGAGGTACTCACTTCAATATAATTACCCAAAAATCCGTTTGAAGGTTTGTGCTTGTCTGTTTTGGATTTATTTTGCTAATTATTATTAATTCATGGAGTACATTCCACTAGCGCCCACATTTTTTTTCTTTTTGGAGGCAATGATGCAGAATCTTGAAATTTTTTAAAAATCTTGAAACACTTGACTTAGCCAAATCAACTTTGCCATAGCGACATCTCTTACAGTCAAAGAGATATTATTTTAGAACAATTCCCTAGACTAATATCCATTTTTGAACAAGCAAAAATAACATGTGTTACACAGAACGCAAAAATGCAATTACCTCCTGCCAAACTGAAAGGCACATAACTGAACTGCTGATACACTAAAAGGAGTAAATTATATTCAAAGACGATCTGTCACACTACCTACATTAGATAAAACGGGTTTGAGGTGTTTCGGAACATCACTAGTTATCACATGCTAACTCAAACAAGAAAAACATGTTTGTCCCAATTAATTCGAACAGTATATACCACGACAGATTTACTATCGCAGCTCATAGACATATAAAAAAATTATGTCAGAGTTTAAATTTCAATAAATTATACCTAATTAATCAGACAGACCAAACACCATAATCAATTGTTAAAAATAACTTCTTTTTAATATAATAGTTATGATCTACATTATTAATAACTTAGAATGTGGAAATTAACTATATTGATTTATCAGGGATCATCATATTTATTACTCCTTTCTAATCTATATGAAGTTGACATAAAACACCTTCAGTAATTAATACATCTCCTACCATGCTAGTAATGTAATTGTCAGGATGCACAGTACAACTCCCGAAATATTTCAAATGTAATATGGATGTGATTTACTTCAATATCGCTTACGGATGAAATGACACATAAGTGAATTTTCTGCATATTATCGTGATTGAATTTACTCTATCATTTACATTCGCACCTTTGAACAGTACAATTAGTGATTAAATTCTGTTTCAACTTGCATTAACGCCTATATATCACTTATCATCAATTAAGTGCCCAATACGGAATATAAACATTGAGTTTAATTTGAATAATGTTATCATTTGATAAGGATATGGTAAGAAACACATAAATCTAAGAATAAAAAATTATATCGTTACTATTCTATCATCACTCTTAATAAAACATTGATTTCTTCCAAAAATATGTCCTTACGGAGTTTATTTATTTACATTAACCTTTAGTTTTTAAAAATGCTTTTATACGCTGATATCTCTTTATTACATATTTTCTAAGAACCGTACATTATTAATACAAGCTTATTCATGTACCAGACGAAAGTGCGATCTTTATTCAAACACTTTCCAAAAATTTGAAAAAAGAAAAAAAAAACTGAAATATAAGTTCCAGTAATTTTTAAACATCTCACGGGAGGGAGAAAATGCTGCAAAACAGTAAAATAACTGGAGTATTTTTCAATCAAATTTCTGCAAGAAATTAACGCTAACAAGAATAGATTTATTTCTGATTAACCCTATCTGAAATTAACACATTTATTTCATTCATTTGCTATCTTTTGCAATAGTTGTGCTACTCATACTTTCTGCATAATTTTTGGATAAGAAAAATGAGCTTGATAAGAAATCCATTAGAGAGACGTGTTCGTCGACCTATGTTTCATGTCCTGTAGGCAAAACTCGTTGCATAATAACAAACAATGCTTAAAAAAACCTTTTTTTTCCAAAATAAACTTAAAATTTATATTAGTGGATTCATATTCAAGCCGTCTCCTATACTTTTAATTCAAAAATGTACCAAACATTTTCCGACTTATATACATAAATATTCCGTCATCATTTTTAAAATAAAGACAGAGTAAAGTATTTTTAAAACACTGATTCATTATAAATAATTGTTTTATGTGTTCTAAATATATTTCTATATGAGTGTTAACTTGAAATGTAATAAATTAAAAAAATTATTGGAAATATTTCTTTTTTTTTACTTAAAGAATTTTGTAAAGATAAATAAATAGTAAGTTCTCTAAAACTAATACATGTGACAACACCTATGAAGGAAATTAGTTAGGGTATAAAAAGCTGAGCTCTAATTTAATAAATTCTCAATTGAAAATAAAACTTATAAGAAAAAATCCGTTCTTGAGCTTAAAATGATATTTGAAACCAACAAAATACAAAGCATTTAAATGAAAATAAATAATCAATTATTAATTCAATTTAAAAACGTACATTTATTTGCAGCCTAGCCTTAGTTCACTTTTACATAGACAATTCCGTAATTATCCAAATATTCCAAGTATGAACAATATGTGGAATGAAGTCCAATTAATAAAATGAAACTTTGTAACGAAGGGATAAAGAAAGTTGACTGATTTAAATTCCCCACAGCTTATAAATGTGTAGCTAATACCATTATTTTATTTTTAAATTTAAATATAGTTATTCTTAACTGAAGATTTATGCATCAATATAAATATATTGATTATTTTATTTGCATGAACAATATTGTATCTTAAAATGAACCTAAACTTCTATTTAACTCCACATTATTCTAAAACAATTGTACTTAATAAAATCATTTTTAATACCCTTTTGCAGTTATTATGACGGTATTAATTTTAATTGTTATGTAGATTTGTGTTTGTGTGTGTGAAAGATAAGATTTGAGCTAAAATTTAGTTGTAAATGGAATAACGACATTGTTCGAATATGGAGATATTCTAATTACCTTTCAAATTTAAAATCCGTAATTTATCCCTGCACATTTCTCATTTTAACATACATTTACAAAATATAAAGGAATGTACTTTTCCTTTACGCATGCATTGAACTAGTTTTATTGTTAAGAAGAACTGCAACATTTTCTGGCAAAAACTATTAATTTAAGCGGTCAATTTATGATAAATTTAAATTCTCATCTACTTCATTTAGCGTTATCCTCGATTTCAATAAATTTTCTCTTCGTTTTCCTTCTTTGGAATTGATTTTTTTTTCTCTGATGAAAGATACAGAATATAAGCGAATAAAAATTCAAAAAACGATAACCTTTCAAAAAGTTCAGTGATATCAAGTTGTTGATGTCATTTGGATCTATTGGAGTGCTCAGGGGCACGAACGGAAAGATGTGTACCATTTAGAAAAGTATCAGTTGAGTTGTCCTATGATTGCCAGATTCTTCAGGTGAAAGTTCGTAGTTGAGGATTACCCAGGGGAACCTGGAATTCTTACCCGGGTAATTTGATTAGCTCGAATGCAGGAGCCCGTGAGATTTGTTATTGTGTACTCTCACCCAAACGAAAGGAATCTCTTTTCGTACTTTTTGTTCCTCCTTCTGTGTGTATTTGTGTACCTTCATTTTTGTTTTACGTTATTTTCACTTGGGCAAAAAAGGAAATATCGCTGACTGCAGCCATCCTTTTTTCCCGTCTGCCTTGAGGGTAGTTTTGAGGAATTTCCCGTGAATTTCGGGAGATTGTTGACCCAGCTTCATTTCACGATCAGCAGTAAATTGATCACCGCTACGAGTTTAGCTATTGAGTAACTCCGGGAAAGTATTTTGAGGAAGGTAGACTTCTTATTGAAGTACTCCATTATGAACACTGCGATAAATTATTTATTGGTATGTATAAAAATTTAATTTATGGCTAATTGAATTTATCGAAAAAATGTATCACAATGTTATTCTCTTAAGTCGTACTATTAACTATCCTTAAGAAACCAACGCTAATTAATTTATCAACAGACAGAAAAACGCAATTTTGTTCAATTTTAAAACATATTTTTCAATGAAATATATTATTAACGGTTCAAATTAATTGGTGAAGATTATTTTTATAAAATATGCACAGCATTTTTTTTTCATATATTGTAAATTAAATTCAACAGGAATTATTATTTATATTCGTAGATATCAGTCAGATTTATTTGTATACATTTGTATGTATCATAATTTGGGATTTCAGAAAATTAATTAGTGCAGAATGATATTGGAAACTTTGTAAAAGTCATAATTCAATAACGTCTTTTTTGTGTGAGTTCATAATATGCACTCATTAAATGATTTGTAAATTGTATATATTGTTTTAATTAATGTTCTTAAAACTTTTACTGTTTGTTTTAAGAAAGCTAAAATTAACTCAAATAGGCTTTATAAGAAGCGAACAACATTTTATTAACAGACACACAACGAAACGTACAAGTAATCCAACAAAACCTCAATGCGGCAGTTTAGCTTGAAAATTCCTAAAACCGTTCAATATTTTATAAGGATCAAACATCAATAACTTAACACTAAAACCAAAATAGACTTTCCAAAATCTTCGCCTTGTTCATTTGATTATAACAAGCCACCGATAATACTAATACTAGTTTAGATCTTCGGAAAATTTTCTCGTTAAATTCAAATAACACATTTTGGAAGCAAAGCATTAAATTTCATTTTAATAATGAGTACAATCAAGCCATACAAAAACGAACTCTAATTTTTTGTAATTAATGGTTTCTATTGGTTTGGTTATAAACAAATATTAAAGTTATATCCGATCACAGATACTTGATTTCTTTGTCCATTAACAACAGCATCATTGCCATATATAATGACAAATCATAAACCACTGTGATTGAATAAAACACATCTCTGAATTATCATACAATATTTCTTTATTAAAATATAAGTTTATATCAATTTAATTTGTTTCATATATAGAATTCATCAAAGCTGTAAATCTAATGGTATATTGTTAAAAAAAGTTTTTTGAGGGGAAGGTTATTTTATGTAAATTTTTCGTTACCTAGTATTTATTTCTTAAATACCTTGACACTAATTACATAGTTATGTGTCAAGTACACATAGTTATTGTTTCCTCGCAAAACATATGACATATTTCCCATAATTGAAGGAAATATTCGTTGTAGAATGTACGAGGGATGATGTGAAAAAAAGGGTTACAAGCCGCAGCATTTGAAAACTACAAATTTTGTTTCCCCAAATTTGAGACAAGTGGCGCTACTAGTCAGACAGCTGGTTTGCGGTTAGCTAGTGAAAGCTCCCAGGTGGTTCATGATGGTTGAAAGGGCAAGAGCTTAGAAAATAGGTCTCATTTGGAAGTATGAGCCGTTGTTTGATTTTTATGGGCATCTGCCCATAAAAATCGGACAACGGGGGTTTTGACATTGGCAGATGCAGATTCAAAAACCCAATCAAACAAACAGTAGGGTTTTGGTTCCGCATCTGCCCTCCACAGTCAAATCATGGAAGTTTTTGGTGAAGAAGCAATGGCCAGACAACATGTAGCGAAATTGTTTCACTCTTTTCAATCAGGCAGACAGGATGTCGAAAACCGCAATAGAGCAGGAAGCCGCTGGCCAAGTTGTTCAACGACAGAAATCAACACGGCATGAATTGAAAATGATCGATGGGTCTGAGAGAAGTCTCGTCAGAGCTGAGACTGAGCTATGGTAGCATGCAGCGTATGTGTTGCGATATTCCAAGAGAGTGTTGTGAAGACATACGCCGATACCTCGCTCAATGAATAGGGACCTGATTTCTACCAAGAGGGGTTAAACAAGTTCGTTCTGCTTTCTGATAAATGCCTAAATAGACTTGGTGATTATGTCGTACACATTTTAGTAACTTTTTGTAATTTATTTCTATTGTTAAAAATATTTCTTTCTTTCTTTTGTAACCGTTTTTTCTAATCCACCATCATAAATGTTACACAAAGAATCAAATAGGAAATATTGCGACATTCAAAGCAAATATAAGCAAATCAAAAAGGGAAGAGTAAGCAAAATAATCTAGTTTAATATTTTAAAGAATATATATGTACTTCTTCACACATGCCGTTACATTTTATTAAGAACATATATGGAACAACAAATTGTTTTTAAGTACAAATTATCCGTTATAGTCATTATCTCTTTTAATTCTAAATATGATACATTATTATTCATTACGTAACGATTTAATATACCATAATATTTTACTTATTTATGTGTTTAAACAAAAACTCATATTAAAACATTTTAAATATAAAAGAATATTACGATCTTACATTAATTATTATATAAAATGATCTTAAAAGAATATATAATTGGAAAATACAGAACTGTCTACATCTGATTACAAAATTTTGTAAGGTTAAATTTGGATAGAAAGTCGTCTGAAAACCATTGATAAAACCAATTTTTATAAAGCTACCCTACAGTTTAACGTTTAAACAAAACTCAAATATTTGCTTTATATATATATATATATATATATTAATATATATATAGATGACAACCTTAAATATTTAAAACTTTTGCTCTATTACACATATAAATATTTTTCTTCTGAAAATTAATTTCATCACAGGCAGCTCGTAATATGTATATATATATAGTTAGTCATTTTTTAACCAAAATATTTCTTCAAAAAAAAATCGGACTTTAATATTAAATCGAAATCGTAATTAAATATGCAAATCTTCATTGCTGAGTAAAAGTGTATGAGAAAGACAAATATATAGCTTAATAGTTAAGGCGGTTAACAGTTAACGTTATTTTTAACCAAAATATTTCTTCAAAAACGAAAATGGATTAATATTCAATCCTAATCGTAATTACATATGCAAATACTAATTGATGTTTAAAATATATATGGGATAATGAAAAATATAGCTTAATTTCTTATTATTTTTTAAGGAGAATAATTCTAATGAATTTATTTTAATATATAGTGTGCGTAGAGAAAAGTACCAATGTCATCCTCTAGTACTATTCATTATTTGATTATTCTCTTTACTCGTAGTACTTATATAGTTAGCTATTTATATTTGAAGGTATATATATATAATATATATATGGCATAATAAGTAATAATTTTTTTATTTGAGTTTGCTTTTCTTATTTTGTGTTGTATTTCACTCCCTTTATTTTTATTTCGTATTATTTCAAAACATAAATGAATAAGAATTAAATTGGTACTGGTAAGAGAGAGAGAAAGAACTTGCATTATATTTTTATTCATATTTGCTTCTTTTGTAGAATAGTTTAATAAGCTGACATTCTCCAAAAGTAAAAAAAAATATGTATATAAATATATTTAAAAAATAAACATTTTAAGGTTTTTTTTTTAAAAAAAATGCTTCTGAAAAGAATATGCTTCTATTTTAACGCATTAAAGAACAGTCATTTCACAAGAACACCAAAGCAATTTTTAATACTTATGTAAAGAAAAGTAAGGGGAATAGAAAGGATTATTGAGATTTTTATCTTGAATAGAAATGCGTAATCTCTTCAAGATTCCAAAAAACAAACAGTACTTTAGAGATTTAAAAAGTACCGCTGGAATGAAACTTTCACTTTTTTTGAGTAAGGAAAACTTTGTATAATCTGTAATAGGATAAGATAAAGATTTACATATTTAACTTCAGAAATGCTATGCCAGATAGCCTTTCTCTTTACCATCGACTCACAATAAAGAATTGTTATACATATTTGTTTTTATCTGATACCATATTAAGATGGAAGATCAAATATTCGAAAATATGTGTTTGGTTAACTAATGCTTTTGAAAGCAATCGTATAATTTATTATTTAATACATAAATATTATATTGCATTGGAATGGATTTCTCTGGATATTTAAATGGATAGTGTTATATGAGAATAAATTCTCATTTAAATTCACACCTTCTAAGAAATGATAATAAGAAATTTTAAATTGCATAAATTTTAGTTCTGTATACTATTTTAGTAATAATTTTTATAAATAAGAATTTATGTGTTGCTAAATAAATTAAGTAGGGCAAGTATAGATATTCCTTTAAAAAATATATAAATAGTTACCTATAATATTTTTTCTTTTAATATGAGAAATAAAGGGGGGGGGATATCTCAATAATTTCATCGTTTATAGTAAAAATATTAGTTGGATTTGTATACAATATTATCAGCATTAACATTTTATGTAGAAAAAGATACTCAAATCAAATTTATTTAAGAAATTTATATTCGTTTTCTATATATACTTAGTTCTTAAATAAAGTAAAATGTTCATTTGAGTAGAAATAACATAATATGACGTTTCTGTATTCAATGTTTAATGCATTTATTAATAATTTAGTTAATAATAAATCATTTCGGACACACATGAAAATAAAGTTTGTTGGAACCGTATAGTTTTATTTAGGAAAATAATCAAAAAATTTCAAAATCTGAGGCATCCAATTACTTGTTACTATAATAAGCAATAAGTAAGCTATCAAAAATATTTATTGCATAATTAACTCATTTAATTAATCCTCAATGATCTTTAAGATATGTCTGAAGGACTCTAACTATCTGTAAGCCAATTAAAATAGTATTGGAAAAATTAATAATTATAAAAATTATGTTAGAATCTCGAATAAAATTCTTAAAAATTTGCATGAAAGAAAAATTTTAATTAATTTTCATTGAATATTTATAAAATGTTCATCATATTTCTAATATGCTACAAGAACATTTTAAATAAATTTGACCTTTTGTAGATTTAGTAGTATGACAAAAATACATGCAGATAAAACTATTGCATGTTCTACAGTAATTTCATAATAATTTTGGCGATGTTGAGGTAAGTTTGACATTGATTTTCCAGATCTTTGGGTGATAAATGGTTTTGAAAATTTCATTTATAGGGTTTCAAAAAAAGGAGAAAAAATATTTAAAATTAATTATTATTTTATTGTCAAATTGAATTCTGTGAACTAGTTTGAATTATCCAAAAATGTTATTTAATCAGAAAAATGAAACATTAAAATCACAAAATATAAATCTTATACATATTTACTTAAAAATGTAATTTAAAATAAAAATATATTATTATGAGGTATATTAATTCCTTACATATGCTTCAAAAATATTGGATGCATTTTAACTGTATATAGAAACTAAATTTAATAGACCTAAATGCAAAGAAACTGACATTATCCACTTTATATAAAAGGAGCTATTAAAGTTTTATGCTGCACAAAATGAGCTTCTACAAAAGTTTTACTACCAAAAACATTTGTATCGCAAGTATATCGTATAGACCACATAAAAATTCCCTAAATTGAGTTAAATTTCCGTCTAAAGCAACAAGAGCTCCTATAAGTATTTAGTTTATCTTAAGCACTAAAAATGTAAAACAGATATTTTTAAGAAATTGTAACTGATAGCAAGAAAAATACTATTTCAATATATTATCTTACCATAATTTTCAATATTATAAATTACGTAAAATTTTAATATTAATGTCAAAAAATGCCATAAAATGTTTTGATTTATAAGGATTATAACTATTAAGAGAACTAAACAGTGGTATTTTGAAACCAAAATCTTGAAATTTATTGTTCATTATGTTAAAAGTGTAGAACTTATTTAGTCTTCTTTTTTTCCCCCTAATAATATGGAACTCAACGTTTTTTAATGAGCACACATTTAACGCTTCTGTAATTAATTTTTAATTTTTATAACCGAAATGACTGTTTAGTTATGGTACTAAATTTTAAAAGCCAGTCAAAATATTTTCTCTATTATCATGGTAATGTTGCTAATTTTATTTTTTTTCTTGTTTCAGTGATTTTAGGACAGCAGTATTTTCGCGTGAAACCTCATGATACATCAGTTATAGCAGGTAGAACAGCTGAGCTTCATTGCCATGTAGGTAATCGAGCAGGTCTTGTTCAATGGAGTAAAGACGGATTTTTGCTGGGTAAGTTTTATTTTGATTTTTCTAAGTTAATCTTTACAATGATGCAATTAAACAGTAGCATATAATTTTTTTTAAAACAATAGGAAGCTGAAATTTGTTCTTAAAACTTATATGATAGAATAAGAATTTGTGATTCATTAATATAATTACATATAAAACTGTTTATAATGTTTTATGTAGCAGCGGTTCCTATACTTTCGATCACCACGGACCATCTTTATATATCAGCCTCATATCAACCCCCCTAAGACTTTGAGCACCCCTCCCTGACTCCCAATATATGATTGAGTGATTTAAAGGCTCCTGAATAATCCTAAGACTTCCTCCTCTGCTAGTTATATTTTCTTTCTTGTAGGAAAACAGTATACATCTGATTATTAACTTAAATCAGTGGCGCAACAGACCATGAGAGCCAAGGATCACTGTGCCCGTATCAGTATACCTGACCTTGGTCCCTGAGGTACAGGAGCAGACATTCCAATCAGGTGGTCAGTCTGACTCGAACCCCCCCCCCTCAGTATTAAATCCCCAAGCAAGCTTGATACATATTTATGAGCCCACTGAAGGAATGAAAGGCTGATTCAACCTTGCTCACACATACACAGCCTGAGGTTACATCTATTACTTTATACTTTTAATATAAAAACAATGTATTAACTGTATTAATTAAATTTTCTAATGCGAAGGATAAGACTGTATTTCTCTTGCAAGTGCAGTTGTATCAGGTATAATACTTTTAACACTAAACAAAAGATCTGCGCTGACTCCTTGTAAGGCGTTGGGGATCTCCTCGGGTCCACATAACACAGTTTCAGAGCCACTGTTTTATAGGATTACGCACTCTTTTATTCTTTCGTTTACTTCTAAGTATGAGAGCAATGCGTATGTGAAAATATGTTTATATACATTTAAAAAAAAACTTTAAAAAATGAATTTAAATTAATAAAAGCAGGCAAATATTTGCATTATACTTAAGAGATTTTCTTGCGATGAGAAGGAAAAATAGTTAAAGAGTATTTATCTTTCAGGTGTGGGAAAACTATTTCTAGTGTTCTAGATGCATATTTCAATTTAATAATAGAGTCAAATGTGTATGCAATTAATTCACCTTTCAGCAGCATGATCTCATAAATAGCTCGAAAGAGTGATTAAAAAGAAATGCATTAACAAACCGTGTTATAAGCAGAAATGTCTTTGCTTAGCAATTTTTTTTAATTAGGAAACTTTATTTCAAAGAATCCTTATAGATAATTTTTTGCACATTTCGAATTAAGACGTTTGACAGACATTAAATGAAGAAGCTGGAGCTTAAAACTATTATTGATTCTAACTTACTTAATATTTTGATTTTTTTTATAGTACGTTAAGTTGAAAGGAATTATAGACTCTTCATCACAAGTTTAAAGAATAAAATTTTGCTACGAATTTCAATTTGTTGCCACAAGTAATGCAAACACTTTAAGATCACATTTATCATTCAAGTTAATTAATAAAAGTCATACTTTAAATTTAAATTATTGTTATGTAAGTAGTATAAAATGCAATCAAAATTAATTATTTGAAGTTGTGAAAGCGTTTAGGCAATTTTTGTAGATTAATATTAATATAAGTTACGTTGGGGGAGTACGTTTTGTTTTAACTCGATCATATCTAACAAGTCTGCTTGATAAATGCAATATTAAGCTTTTTGTGCACTTTTACGTACTCTGACTTATTAATTCAGCTTTAAACATAAATCAGAAATAGCCTATTATTATTTAAATTCATTTATTGGTAAGTTATTTATTGTTTAAAAATAAACCGAAAACTGTTACTTTTTTATTAACCCTGCTTGAAATAATTCATCATTATGATTGATCGAACTATTGTTTATAAACATCGCAGTTTTGAACGCCAGTCTGAGTGAAAAGAGCCGATACCTTAGCTGATATATCCTATTCTAATTCCTCTTCTGATTAAAGTGGTCAAGTAACTAATTTATTGCTTTAGTTTGGGGGGAGGGTGTTTGGTATATGCTAAGCTCACATAATTTCAGTTTTTACATTTTATGTTTGTCTTGAGAGTCTATGAATATTGTATGTGGTTTAATTAAACCACAAACGAAATATAAAAGATCAAATGTAAAGGGAATGTAATCGCAGTTAAAAGCACAAATCCACACTGAAAATTGATTTAATAAAATTATAAAGTTTAAAAAAAACTTCAAAACAAAATGGCGCTGAACTGAAGTTTCTTAAAATTGATACAATATATAGTTGTATTTATAATACAAAGCAATTTCTTATGATTGAAGTTGTTCCAATTTTTTAGAAATTGCTTTCTGCAATCATAAATGAGTAAATAATAGTTTGCGAATACTTAGAAGCTCAACCAAAGTTATTTAACATTCAATTGAGCTTGGAGATAAATATAGTAAGGTAATTTAGATCATAGACTTAGAAGGATTTAAAACCTTTTTGGTTAATTTAGAAAATGTTAAGTTAACTTCATACAGTGAATAGATTGAATTGCAACTTAAATAAGTTCTGCTTTGCTCATAGTACTGAATTACTTTATAAAAATAACTTGAGATGACCAAGTAAAAAAGTAAATATGCTTGAATATGATAGCCACAGTATTTTTTTAAATTTATTTTTGCTTTTCTTCAGTAAACGAGTATGTTTTGAAGTGTCTAATTTAATAAATTGTGCATTATTATGAAATCACTGCAGTTGTTAAAACTTTTTTTTTAATTCTCATATAATAGAAACTTGTTTCATACAGCAGTCTTAGATTAAAATCATTTTTTTTACAACTGTCCATGTAATGCTCGAATTTATGGTTTATTATTGCATTGTATTTTTCTAAAAGATGAAAAAAAAACTTTCTCAAATGCTATAAAAGTCTATCTAATTATTATATGCTTTTTTGCTTTTCTTTTTTAAAACTTAAGGGAATATTTTTTAAAATGTCTCATTTGATAAATGAAACATTCTTATGAAATCACTGCACTTGTTAAGTTTTTTTTTCTCTTACGATGAAACATTCTTTTATAAAGTAGATTTAAATGAAAATCATTTTTAACCACAGTCTATGCAGTGCTCGAATTTATGATTTATAATTGCATTAAATTTTCTAAAAAGACAAAAATTTCTCAAAATGTTACAAAAGTCTGTATAATATAAATCCATTTTCTTTTGAAAGTGAAATAGTCCTATTTTGTCAACATTCCAAAATATTGGTACTTCTATGCACTTTTGTTGCTCAAACATTGTATTTGTTTGCTTATACATATATCGAAGTTCCCTCAATCAAACAATCCAATACCAATAAAGTGACCACCACCAGATATTTACCTTGAAAGATTTTTCTGTTTGCGGCAAAGCAGCTTTATTTTTTTCCCCTTGGACTTCTTGACTGTTAAGAAACCCAGCTTTTTTGAGTATGTTTTTCTTCGTCACATCCTCATAACAGTAAGCATGTAAGATACCTCTCTTTATTATGGGTCTCGGGAGAGTATACCTTCGATGCAAGATAATGGTTTAACTTGGAATCCTTACTATCTTTTCCACTTACAGAACATTTACTACCGGAAATATTTTCCAGACAACAATTTTCTTGGCATGTGTAGTCATGTATTATTACTCAGGACATTAATTTATCCCTATTCTTAAAAAATAATTCTATTAGGGCCTATATACTTCTAACATAATAGTGCTATTTATTTAATCGTACCAGTAGAAATCATTACATCTTTGACACCTCTTATCAACTTAACCATAATTATAATTACACAGTCCTGTTTCTGCAGAAAAACTTCCTGAGTTAAATGAGATAGACTCTAACTAGATAATTGATAAAAATATGCAATCAAAAGATGCGAGGAATCATAAGTAAAATTCTTACTCATGATTCCAAATTTAAAACAAATTTAATAAGGGAAATCTTTAGGCTTGAAAAATTAGTAATTATTCTTTTTTATCATCAATTTGTGAAAAAGGTATAGATTTTTAACGAAAACGTAGAACTTTTTATATGGATAAATTTTATTTTCCGCTAGATATACTTATTAAAAACTATTTATAAATGAGCCATCTTTTATAATAAGATTCTATTTAAGTCCTATGAATAAAATATTAATGATTAATATCATTTCTTAACCCGTATTCAATTAATTTTATATTATCTGTTAGAAGCTTCTTTTTAAAATGGAAATTTGTATTTCAAGTGAAAATCGCCAAAACACATTTATATTAATTAATATTTTACTGCAATTAATAACATCGTTGATAATAAAGGTTTTGGGAGTATTTTTGAAAGTAAATGTGAAAAAAAGAGAAATTAAACTGGAGAATATTTCTATTAAACTTGGATCGGTATTTAAAAATAAAAGAAAAATATTTTCTTAAGACGTAACTGATAAATAAATAAAAGTATCCACATGTTCATTCGTGATAATATACAAACAACTTGAATTTCTAAATGTTTCGTGATGCATAAAATTAAAAAAATGTATTTCTAAGAAATATTTGCGTAAATAAATTCTAGATTTTCACCTTAAGTTTACTTACAGCAATGGAGTTTTATAAGAAGTAACCCTGGAAAAATATTATATGATAACCTTTATGATATCAAAAATATCTTCTTACATATGTATATTTCGCGTCACCTCTAAGAGAGCAAAAAATGCTTAAAAAAGTACAAAATACCTTAAGGATATAAAGTGTCACATCAGAGAGCCATTTTTATTGATGATGGTAGAAAAATCTGCTTAGAGTTACTTTGAATAAAGATCGCTGATATATATAATCTGTAGTACTTGCCTGAAGGTTATTAGCATCTCAATCAAATTATTTGTAAAAATATTTCTGGTTTAAAGAACATGAAAGGACAGGGAGTAAATTTTTCCGTGAAAAAGAGTATCTTAGAGAAATCACATTTTAGATAGTTGGATCTAAATCTTCTACAATTTCAACGCTGAGATTTAAAAAAAAAATATTTACATTTTTATTATGTTATGATTAAAACTCAGATATCATTTATAATTTATTTGACAAAATTATTTCCAGAATTGAATATTTTTCCGTAGGTAAAATATGCATTTCATTTTTGGTAATAATTAGCTATTTTTTTATATTTCTTAATTAGCTTTATATAATTGCTTCTCAATAAGCTTTTCAGTTTAATTATTTTTACATTAAAAATTCTACAAATATTTTCATTACTTTAATTATGAAGTATTTCAGGTTAATGACTGGAGGGCCTTTATGTGATTTTAGAGTAGCTTTAATGTGAATTTCTGGGCAAAGTAGATGATTTAAGTATTAGATTTAATCTACATTTATTATAATTCATGAATTAAAAAAGTAAATTCACAATCGAATTTATACCATCTTATAGAATAAATACTAATCAAAATTTGTAAGTTTTCTTTCAAAAAGCCAGTATTTTGATTTTGATTTTGTTAAGCAATAATTAAAAAACAAACAAACGTAAACTACGCAATACACTTCGTCCCTGCATATCTAATGCACTTTGTTTTAAATTGCTTTGATTTTGGATCTCTTAAATCTTCCAAGCATTCTTTTTATTATGATTTCTCAGCTCTTAATTAAAAAAAGACATTAGGAAGCATTTTCTTTTCATTTTTATTCCCTTGTTAAGTCTAGATTGGAAATTAAAGTTATCTTTGTTAGACTTTTAAAGTTTAGTATGCATAGTATATAAATTGTTCACTTAGCTCTTAAAAATATCGATAATTTATTTAAAAGTTCATTTTAAAATTCATACATGTTGATGTTTAATTTTTTTTCTCTACTTTATATCAAAGCTATTCATTTGTTAAGAAAAATGTACAAAAGAATTATTTTTACACTGATTTAAATTAAATAATCTTTAACATGGAATCCAACATTTTAGCCTGATATTTATAGGATATCATTTTACAAGTTAAGGCAGACTAGCAAGAACTTTTTTTTTCTCAAATGAAATGTATCTGTTTTTAAAGGAATCCTTGAATATTATGATCTACTTGGTAAAATCAATGGAATCTAAAGAATAAATAATCTATGAATAATTAAATTTTGAAACACTCCAATACATGAGAGTTATCTGAAAATATACAGGTGCAATTTACAAGTATATAAAAATACAATTAAAATTAACCAAAATACAATATTAACTTGTATATTATGCATATAAAAGTGAGTCATGAGTCAGTCCTTCATGAGTCAATGAAATTATTCACCAAAAGATTCACAAAATGCACTTAGAGAGCGTATCATTAAAAATAAGTGAAATTAAAGTCAATGATGTGTTTAAATCGTTATTCAGAAACATGTGTATGATCTTTGTATTAATTTTTCAACATTAAATGATACGAAATTGAGTAGTTTTTAAAAAATTAAATGCAATCATGAAAACTTTATAGAATCTCGAGGATTAATAAGTGTTTATTTTAATTTTATTGAGTTTGAATTCAATCATTTTGAGTATTGGGTGTTATGTTTTTAAGTACAAGAACTCACGAAAGATTATTTCTGTGTGAGTAATGTTGAAACTATATATATATATATATATATATATATATATATATATATATACCAGACTGTGATTCTTTATAACCCACAGACAATTTTCTTTTACTATAATAATATAATTTACCTCAATTTATATTTATATGTGTTACTTTTTTCAAGTTAGATTTATTTATCTAGCTCGTGCCTTAAAGTATTTTAATTAGATAATTTAAATAATTTTGTTTATAATTAGAATCATTTTGATTACAGTACTTAAAAGTTTTTAAGTGGCCTTAGTAACAATATTAAAGTAAAATACGTATTATTTCTTTGGGAAAGTTCTATTTAGGCTTCCAGGTTCTTGCACTTTGTGCGAGGAAGAACTACAATTTCCGAAGTGAAGATAATTGCAAATAGCAACAAAGAATCTCTCTTTGAGAATTAAAGGGAACAAAGAGACGATAGTCCGTTCATCTGAAGCTTAGATAGGAGACAGTCTGATCAGATTTCTTGAACAGATCTTTTGTCTGGCGGATTAGAACGGCTTTTACCCACCCTTACGATCTTTAATGTCGTTTGAACCTTCCCCTTCTCTTACCTAATGAGATAGGGACAATCAGCGTACTAGCAGCATTTTTTCTTTTTACGTGTCCACGTGGGTTTCGTTGAATTACACAAGCAAATGGACTAAAGTAATATAATGCTGGTTATCTTGAGTGATAGAGTTTTGTTGAATGTTAAGAAGATGTATATAATGTGTAATGTTTTTAAGACATTTAAATTATTGCTATTGTTTTTTTTCTTTATTTATACTCAGTTTTAATGAGCTTTAGTTTATTTTAAAATATTAAAAATTGTACTTACAAATATTACTTATTACGAAAAAATATTAGTTTTATTTAATAATTTAATTACAGTTTTATCTTTTAAGATATTTTTAAATACAAATTAAAATACTCCAGCTTTCTACACTTTTTATAAAAATTCTGTTACATTAAAAATATTTAAGTACAATGTGTTAGGTTGCTGGTAAAAAAAAACTAGCACACATAGTAAAAGTAGAGAAAATGTTAATATATATGAAGGATTTTTGAAGAAAACTGGTATTACAACGATCATAAATACTTTCAGTATGCTGTGTATATATGTTATCGGCAAAGTATGAAATGCCGGCATTCTATAGAACGCCTAGGCATTCTTTCTATACAGTGCCGGACGTTTTTAGGCAAAGTATGAAATATGAGATTTATTACATACTTTGCCTAGGCATTGTATAGAATGCCTAGGCAGTTTATACAATGCCTAAGGCTGCTTAGGCAAAGTATGAAAAAAGGTCATTATAAGGATATTATATCAATGACTTACTTTCCTAAAAGTACAAATGTTATTCTGACAAAATAATGAGACTGTCATTAAAACAATTATTGTTAAATTGTGATTTCGCAAATACTTGTTTTAAAATTCCTTCAAAAGTTCCAAGTTTATAGAAACCATCCTATTCCTCACTTCTAACAAGTGCCCATATATTGATTCGAAAAAAATCAAAGTTTTGTGTGTGTGTGTACTACAATACCTTTCTTTAAAAATAATTTTTGATTTTTTTGGCAAGTTTCACGTAGGTCGATGTACACTACAAAATCATAACGAGTAACATTTTTGTATTTGGTTGAAAAATCTTTCAAAATTCTATCACATCCTCAGAATCCGGAATTTAATTTTGCTCTTGGAAAATTAAATTCCTAGTACAAGTTCACATCGTCAAACTGGGTGTCAAAATTAACAGATGCAATTGGAATCGCCTACTTGGTGCCACAATAAAAAGGGATATCCGCCCCTGGGGAATGTACAAGGTCTGAAAATGATAAAAATACCAATCTGCAGCCCCATTGGAGGGGGGGGGGAGAATCTGTGTCGTAAATACTGTATAGCATTTCTTCCCGACAGTTTTCTCTTCCAGACCGTTCAACGTTTGATAATTTTACGGCGTCCTGCTGATAGTGGGACATTGATTATTTATATTTTAAATTGTTTTGATTTATAATTTAATTGTATTTACACATACCTTCAAAGTAAAATTCAGATTCACCAAAAAATAATCATGAAAAGATTTTACATAAAGTATAAAGTGATTTCCATGGAAAGTCGCACAAACACAAGGAAAATACATCCCAGTAAAAATAATGGAAATAATTTAATGCTCCTTGAGTGGCCTGATACACTTTGATCCATGTATCAGGGTTTGGGGACCTCTGTTTCATGGTACTGACTCCTTCTTTAACAGTTTAAATGAGTTTACTTTTATTTTCCGTAAACATCACATCATAGCTATTCAGCAACCAATAGCCCCTGGGTTCCTTTTTAGTAGTCATTTTAGCATTTTTTACATCAGTTATTAACTTCAAATAAGTAATTTCAGTTAAGAAAAAACCTTTTTTTTTTGGAGCATCAGCTCAAATCATGGGCAACTAGCCTTTGAATAGTTGTTTCATGTCTATGAACCATGGGTCGGCAAACTTTTAGCTGTTGCGTGTCAAACCAGTCTATCAATATGATTCAGCGAACCACACAGTAAAGCATTTTTGAAACAATTCAAAAATTTACAAATTTGTTGAGTAGTGCAAAGGGCCACTGAGAATTGTACCGCGTGCCATATGTGTATCGTGTGACATAGGTTGCCAACCCCTGCTATAGACCATGGCTCCTTCTCCAACACTATAGCTTGCTCCTCCATTTCCGAGTAGCACAGGAAAAAAACAATTTTTGTTAAACAAGTTTAAGTAAAATTGAGTATTTTGAAATTTCCGAACAAACAGCATATACAATTAACAGATTCTGGGCCTGAGACACACGTTTAAAGTTTTATGTCTTGCCAATTGACAATATTCGAAATGAATCTGAGATGTATTTCATACTTTGTCGGTTTCTCATTAGGCATTCTATAGAATGCCTAGGCAATGTGTGAAATAGGAATCATTTCATACTTTGCCGGCTAGATTTAGGCATTGTATAGAATGCCGGATTCCATACTTTGCCGGTAACATATACATCAAATTCCAAAGCACAGAATAAAAAAACGGAAATAACTCATTGAGAGTTGTTTGCGGAAAAGATTTTTTAATGGTTAATTTAAGTTTTTGACTCTAAATACTGATACTTAAAGATATTTTTCAGTTAATAAATTAAAACCCTATTTTTAATTAATTTATTTGAAAAACTCATCATGCACCGCATTGCATAACATGAGGCTTACAGACTTAAGTGGATAATATCATTATATAATTTAAAACAAAATTAAAAATACATTTAAGATACAAGTATACAATGAAAAGGAAGGGAAGAAATACATAAATATAAAGAAAAGGGGGTAGCAATAAAACCTTAAAAGTCTATACAGTTAACACATTTTCTTAAGACATTAAGGCTTTCAGTACAATTGACCAACAAAGAGGAAAAAAGGTGGCCAGGAAATACCTAAACGTTTCAACTCCTTTTTAAAAATTTATCTTTCACAAAAATATAGCTTACAATACAACAATGCATGATCAGCATTTTCAGCATCTTGACCACACGAACAAATATCATTACCAATAAAATCATTCCTAGGCAAATAGTTCTTAAAATGTCTATTTCCTGTAAGAATATAGGATATTTTAAAATCAGTGACAAATTTATTTCATTTTAACCATTGATAAATCGTGAGATAAAAATTATATAAAACTTAAATTTGCACCTTGAAGAAAGAATGTTGCTCATTTCTTTTCCATAAGTTCAAGCAAATTAGTACAGATAAAAATGTATGATATAAGGGAAAAATAACCAGTTAATTTAAAGTAAGATAATATGAGGTTTACAGTTGGACAATTAAAATTAAATACCCTGCATTTCTCCTCAAAAGTTAATTTTATAATGGAAATATACAATATAAGGTGCTGATAAATTCCAGGAGGAAACTTATTTTTATTTGGTAAGGCACACTATGCTGATTTTCTTGTTTACTTATATGATATTTGCATTTAGTTCTTGAAATCATTAAGGATGAATAAATTTGAAAAAAAATATGTTTGTTAAGGCAATATCGATATATTCTTATGATAAATAATTTTTTTCGATACAAAATTTGGAAATTTTGTAATCTTCTGAGGTATTAAATAACTGTGCATATATTTTTACTCGTTGAATGAAAGTAATGG
This sequence comes from Trichonephila clavata, assembly GCA_019973975.1. NCBI lineage: Eukaryota > Metazoa > Arthropoda > Arachnida > Araneae > Nephilidae > Trichonephila > Trichonephila clavata. Next base: position 147,664 of record BMAO01028123.1, read on the forward strand.
AATCATATATAAAAATGGTAAATATGTATAAAATATTAAAATATGAAAAGTGTTTAATTTTATTTTTTAATATATACTTAAAATATTAACTTTCCGGATTTTTATAATAAATTTTAAAAATTATACGAATTATGTATTGAATTATTGGATTAATTGATACCAATTTTTTAATCTACGTTCTATTTTATAATACATAAACTCTAATGTTAATTATCTCCAAGATCTTTTTACCCATTTTCAAATTTCTTTAAAGTATATACTCGTATCGTTGGTTTGTTGTATAAAACTTAAAGTATGAGTGGAGAAATTTTCTATAGCACATTTCGGTGGGTTTGAAACCATTTATTTATTTCATCTTTCGTAAATTTGATGCAAAATTCGAACTTTGCATTACATATTCGTTCGATGTTCTTTGTTCGTATTAGAAAGTAGCGTATTCAAAAATTATGACATAACTCTAGTTTCAAAGAAGCACAAATCATTGTCCAATACTTTTAATCAGTTGTTAAGCAATGTTATGTTAAGAAATTATTAAAATATATGGGTGTAATTCTTTTCTGATGTGATTAGCTTAAAGTATTATTTTTTTCTTATGAATTGTTGCATAGTAAAAGTCTAATTTTTTAAATCAAAATAACTCTTTAAAAAAAAGAATGCTGAATATATTGTATTAAAGTTGAATCAATGATAACACTTCGTATAGTGAGACTAAACAGAGTTATAAGCTCATTGACTGGACAAGAAGTATTTTAAATCTTGTCTTTGTTCACTAACACTTATTTATATATATTAGAAGTTGTATACAATCACAAGAGATCGTTAAGCATTCTTCGTACAAGACCATTTTAAAAGATCATGAGGGCAACACAGAAGTTAAATCTGTGCATGAGACAAAAGCTTTAAGACTCTATGACTTCAAGAAAATTAAGTTATGCTTGAAAGGTCATTTATAATTCCGTTACAGTGATAACAGTCTTATTTGTCAGCACTGAGTACTTTCCCAGATGGCCATTGACTTGGAAAATAGAAATTCTGAGCACTAAAGGAAATGACCAGTTTTGTCACACTGTCAGTCACGATTTCCGCACAGTAGTCTATATGTCTGCAACTCTAATCACTGTGAATTAATTGAATACAAACATAAACTAATTGTTTAAAAAATAATCAGAGCTTTGAAAACCTTTCACTTTAAACTTGTGTACATTGATCTTAAGAAAATGTAAAAAGAAATAGAGTTAATAAAAGCACAAAATTAAAGTTAACTAGGAAATTCAATTTCAAATATTGCTACAACCAAGAATCTTTTTATGCAATAAATTTTTCGGTTTGAAGCAAAACTTCAGCTTGTATTAAACTTCAGCTTTTGTCTTCCTATTTATCATCGATATTGAATAGTAACTGCATATTTATTGCTCGTTGCGAACATATATTTAGAATATAGATAGAATCAAACTAATGAATCCGACATGAGTTATATACTTGAATAAATAATGCCCGTTTTATTTGAATATTTAATGTCTTTTATGAATAAGCAGTTACCAAAATGTATTTTAATTTTATTTTATAATGAACATTGTTAAAAAAATTATTATGCCCTCTTAAAACATTAATTTATCACATGCATATACTTCCACATTATACTAAATTCTTATTTAAACTTATACAATTTTATGGTGTTACTTTTTTATTGTAGCTAATTTTTCTAATTAGTTGCAACATTGTTATACTAATTACTTGTAATGCAAATTTCAGTTTGGTTATTACAGCTGCATAGATTTTATCTATGAAATTAAATCCATGCATGATAAATATATAATTACTACTTGTGGAGAAAATACAAAAATAAAATAATGCCTTTAATGTATTAAAGATGTAAAGTACATAGTCAAAAGACTTAACCAATTGAAAATCATTAAGGCATACGTAAGGAGACAAATTTTCTAAAACGTCATGCTTTTACTAATTTTATGTTAATTTGCTGGAGCTTATGGCTTAAATTAATGAAAAACGACAATCAGGAAATTATATGACAATTTAAATTTATGGAAATGAAGTATTTTAGGTAAAATTTAATGAAAATTATAATAAAATTTAAAACACAAAATTTAAAGCCAGATATTTACATTATTTTTGCACAACATACTTCACACAGTTATAAAAACAATGAACTCTTTCTCTCTCTCTCTAAAATCTAAAGTATATTTACAATTACCAAAATGTTATGGATCTTTAAATATTTTCTTATTAAAAAATTTCTAAAATGCATTGTATTCGTAACAATAAGTTGTTAAAAAACTATTGATATCAGAGCTAAATCCTCAGTACATTGCCATTATCATACTTTAAAAAGCACGTAAACAAAATATGAAAGAAATGGATTCATAAACTTTTGGGTTATCAGGTTATAAGTAAGACAGCTGATATAAAAATACTACCTTCATTTAATATTTTAATACTTATTTTACTAAAACAACGTTTAATATCATATATTTAAAATTCACCTCTTTCTTAGCACATACCTTCATCTTTCTCTGTCTTATTAAATTGTTTTCCTTTATGGCTGCTCAATGTTTTTCTAACACAATATGGCTTTGAATTGCAGTCAAACATTGATTCATATATATATATATATATATCACTAACAAAGCTAAAAGAGATTTAAACCAGATTTCAAGTTAGATTTCAAGATATATATATATATGTAAGCAATTAAGTGATAATGTGTGTATGAATATTAAGATCAGTTGTAAGCGTTAGCCTATATAATGAAATAATTATTTTTAAATGCATAAGTTTTATTTTGACGATTCATCCTACATCGTATCAAATCATCATTAAAAATGCAGAAATGAATAAACAGCTTTTAGCTTTGAAGTATTTTTAATCCGATTCTATTTCTATATTATTTTTTTGAAATTTAAACAAATAATATCTAAAAAGATGCTGTTATTTGTACATTAGATTACAGAATGTAAGATCTGTAGCTCAAATTATTGTTCAAATGCGAAGTTTACACGTTTCTTAATTTTATTAATTAAGTAAACGTTCTTTTTTTCTTGTCTAAAAGTAAGTCAGTGCTAACTTTAATGTTAAAAATTTAGAATTTTTAATCTTGCGCCATTAAAAAAAGTGTAACTATTTAAAAGTTATACTTCGTTAATTTTGTGAAAGCTTTTTGGTCTTATCCCTGGTCTATTAAGCAAATCATTATAGATAAATTCATTTTACTGAACATTACGTAAATCATTTCGTTAATATTTAAAAACAATAATATATTCTAAAAATATTCTCGCTTTCATCGATAGGATACAATGATTTTCCTTTTGAAGTCCCTTTGCGTGTTGAATTATTCATTACTATTTCTCTTAATTTTCAGAATACCTATAATTAACACAATAAAATATGTAGGTTTTTAAAGTGATAATCTTATTCTATTCTATAAACAACTGCAAGTTAATTTACGTATTGAATAATGCAGATTATATTACTCATTTTAATGATTTTGTCTCAGCTCCTTTGCAACCTGAAGTGTGTATTTGGTAAGAAATAAATTACTCTTCCCGGTAACCGTCCATATTTATTGCCCTGAAATATTAACTTTCCTGATGATGCATTCGTTTATGACACAACAATTATGCAAATTTACGTAAATAGTATTATATGCTAATGCTAGAGAAGGGAAAATTATCGAGTTCGAATAAAAGGTAATGTTCTCTGTTAAAGATTAATCGCATGTATATCTCATCTCTCAGATGAGCATCGATTTTTGTATATCCCTAAATTAATAATCTCAATTACGGAAATACAATTAGTCTCCTGTTTCTACCCAATGCAAGGTGCATTTCATTACATTTTCTGAGAATTTTAAAACTTTGAAGATGATAAATTCATTTTATTGTGGTATGGACGTTGAAGTAAATTGATTTTCATTTGATTCACAAGTTTCTCCAAGCCGCTTTTAAAGGGAAACAAGGTTTACTTCAAAAGTTTGAAAGATTAAGTTTTGATAGTGTATATATATACATATATGTATCTGTAAGCAAAATTATTCAGAAAGTTTATTACAATCCCAAATGAGGCTTATAAGACATTTTAATATCGTAACTATTGCATATATATTTTTAATCTTGTCTTTAATAAAATATTCCAATCCTGAAGTTCATGGAAATCATTTTGAATTTTAAATATCAATGAGATAAAACGAAAGTTATTGGAATTATGAGAACAAAATACAGTTCTGAAATATTTGCAGTGGAATGGTTTTTGTTTTTATGTTGTTTGTTATTTACTACTTAAGAATTACAACTTTTTAACTGAAGGCAGAGAAGTTTTTTTTCACTCATCTTGCGGTAAACATTTTTCTTACAATATTTTATTTGTATGTCATTAGTATTTTCCTCTCATTCAAAGTCTTTACAATACATCGAAAAACTATGCAGAATAAACTTTTTTTTTTATTCTTTAGTAACTATGAACTCCATTATTAAGTTAAATTTATATAATGATATTTTTTTTTAAATTTGCAGTCTTTTTTTTTTAAAAAAATTATATGGTAAGAAATAAGAATTCTCTTCTTGAATTATTATAACTTTCTATATTGAATTATATTTAAAATTCTTCAACCTACTATTCTGCAAAATCATTTCATTAAAATACAATAAACATAAAAGTAAGTGAAATGCTAAAATGTATCAAAAAGGAGAGCTGTTTATCTTTTAGTTCCTTAAGTTTTGTGAAAAAAAAGAGTTTCAACCAAACGGACCATGCTAACAAACTATTTTGAATATTACACATATGATAATATTATTATAATATAAACTTAAATCAAATTTTACATTTCTTTCTAATTAATAAACAATTCTATGTGAAATATATTTCTCTTAGAAATTTATGGCAGCTTTTTGGCCCAATATTTTCATACGGATTCATAAAATGTAAAAAAGTTTTCGAATGATTTTATTCGTGTAAGTATTATTGAATAAAGGTATAAAACACCTAAGCAATTGATAAATGCTCAAACTGTGCAACTATTTTCTGCCACAAAACTGTTCAATAAAATCGAATTATTGGAAATTTGTTTAACCATTTGTTGTTTGAAGCAAAATGGAATGTAGGCACGTTTTTTCCAATTCGTTTTTGCATTCTAGAAAATAATGCCATAAAGGTACAAACCACTGCTGTATATAAACTATATTTTATAAAAATAAATAAATAAGCAGACAAAGATTTATGATCATGGTAAAACACTTACATACTCTTGGGAAATAAAACTGCAAGTAGGGAAACATGTGGTCCGTTGGGAAAAGAAAACTAGGATTATCCAATGTTTTAGAAATATTTGTTTGACTGCCATGGCATATTCGTATGGAAAAAAATATTATTGTAAATGAGAATAAATGCCTTATAACATAAAATTTCATTTAGATAATTTGCTTTCAAAATATATTTGTTAGAAAAGGTTGAAGACAACAATATTTCAAGATTTATAGGGATTAGGGTTTTTATATTTTTGCCATGCAGGTGCAAAAATGATAGGCAATTAACAATTTTGTTCGCAAATATTTTGAAAATAATTAAAGACAGAATATTATAGTGATCCAATTTCTGAAACCCGTTTATAGTGCTTCAATTATCATTAGATCGTAATTCCATTTGTATTGAATAAATGGATTGATTAATTTAACTCATATAGTTATACACCATTAAAATGAGTTGTAACAGGATTGGTTAATAAACCTGTTAGCAATCCTCTTTGATAAACCTGTTAGCAACCAATTATTCCTCTAATGCAAGTTAACAACACTCTGTAATTTACATAAGGAATAAATGAGTTGAAATTGGTTTATTTACTAATAGGTTTATACGGGTGTTCAGACTTCGTTTCTAATTAAATTTTGTATACAATAAAACAACTATTTTATTTATAAAATTGTATTTTTTAATTAAGGCGTTGGAAAGGATATGTGAGGGGAATCGATCTCCTTACTCAATTTTTAACAAATTCATTGATTATTAATTAATTAATTAAAATATTACTTCCCACGCTTTGTTTTGTTTGTCGTTCTATACCACCAAACATTTCTTTTTTTAATTTTCTGCTTTTCATGATGTATTATAGTTGAAAACTATGTTTCTAAGTTAAAAATTGCTCTGGTTTTAAGTTCCAAAATTAAATGAAACAATAGTTTTATTCAATAGCAAACCCGATGCAATCTATTTTTTAAGACACAAATCCATTGCTTTTTACAAAAAAATACAGTTTCAGGAATCCAGCTATAAAATCTTTTCTTGTAGAAACTCAATTTGTAGATCCCCCATCTTGATTAGTAAATGCAGTGCATCATAGAAGTCGACTCCTTTTTTTATTTTCATGAACAACTCTTGAACTTTCACCATCTTTTCCAAACATCCATATCTAAAGTATTTTGAGGATTCTTCTGTGTAATATTTTAATAATATATCACGTAAATAATTAATTACTTACTTAAACTACCCCATGACGAACCTAAATTTACAATTTGCTTTTACTAAATTGTCATATATACTACCCAGGATATAACATCTCATAGAGAAAGATTCAAATCTACTGTCGTTTATTTACCGAAAACTCTATTAAAATATCTTTGAAAATTTATTCAAAGTTCTAAAATCTTCGATCTATGAAATAAATGATTTGTATTTCTACCAAATTGGACATTTATGTTAATGTTTCATGTTGCATTAATTCAGAAATTATAAATATTTAAATAAGAAAAGATTTTTGATAAAAATTTTACTTTGTGTGTATTTTAAATACATGTATGTAGATGACATTTTAAAAATAATCGTAATAAAAAAATTACAAGAAATTTTCTAATATATTTAAGTTTAAACAAAATAAATTTTACCCAAAAAGAAATAATTAAGTATTTTAAAAAGAAGTACGTAAAAAAGTATATTTTATATTGCACAAAATTTGAATAACATACTATTGTAAAAGTTGTTTTTTTCTATTAAGTGAAAACAGTAATCTCATCTTTTGTAGAACTTAAGAAGGAAGAAAAAAAGCTGGTAAATAAAGAATTCGAATTTTTAGAATAAGATTCAGAATCCCCAAATTATTATTCTCCCTTCTACAGTTATTGAAAGATCAGTTTTAATCCACCAAATAATTAGTAAGTACCTTTTCACAAAGCATGCATTTATAGATTTTTCTTATCCTTATTTCGACATACAAATCCGCATTAAGTTTTAAATATTAATTTACCTATAATACCCAATGGAATACAAAATGACCCATCTATTCATTTGAAAGGTATAATGACCGATTGGCATCAACTGATTTCATACAATTTAATCCAACCATCATAAGGAATTATATGTAGTTTAATGCTAAGCTAGCTATTCAGTCCAATTCCATTCTCTAGCCAATGAAGATTCCTGGAACCACTATGCTTCCTAAAATGTCAATTGTAGTAATGCTGTTTAGTAGCCACAATATTCAGTACAACTCATATGAACATGTAGAATTACAGTAGCCACTAGAATTGATGCAAGTGCGGAAAATGTGATAGTGCGCCGCACTTCAATTCTAACAGTCGTTAAAGTGTCATGAATAATTGCACTTGACTACGTTGTTGCGTCGAATAGATCTACAATTTCACAATATGTTCCCTATTATATTTCAGACTATAATGCTAACCTCGCTCAACGAAATAATCCAGTTACTTTAAACTAATGGATGTTTTATTCTACGGAAGGTAGTTTCATTGGTAAATTGTATGGAGTGCAAAGTTGAACAGAAATTGCATTCCAAATTTGTTGTACTTGCGTTTTACATAAATTGGAATAAATGGATTAGGAGTTAATTTCAATGAAATACTTGCACGTAGCTAAAATATAATTAATATGTCAGCCACGATGTATAACTTTCATTTTGCGTTAGTGTACATGTTAAGATTGTATTAAGATTTTCAGAAAAACTATATTTGTTACATAACTGATAGATGAAATTCATTGCATAAATATAAGACGTTAATTTTGTTAACATATTTAGACTTCTCAAAACTTTTCTTTCTCTATTGTATTTATCATTTTATTCTATATTTCTTCTATTTTAAAAATTAGAATTTTTTTATTATATATATCAGCACGATATTTATTGACACAACGAATCTATGTCTAATTTTTTATTTTCAGAAATGCAGCAATAAGTAATTTGGACTAATTTTTTAAAAACAAATTAAATTTTAAATTCATATTCATACCTTTCCCTGTTAACAACAAGTTCTGAGTTACATACCTCAAGAATGTTACCGAAGAGATTGAACATCTTATTTTTACATAATATTTACACAAACTTTTAGTAATAAATCATACAAACTTGGCTATAAATAATATCCACGTTATAAAAATTTCGACCGAATACGTCTTCGAAAAAGTGATAAACATTATAACGGTTTCAAAAAATTACTTTCAGTAAATGAGTTGAACTTTCTATGAACACAACACATCTCTGATCACACACACACATGGTTATATTTGAAATTGTAAAACGAATATTTTTGTTATTATTTCATTATAGTTTTGGATTTTATAATACAATATTAGAAAGAAATTGTTAAATATTAGTAATTTTAAGGGAATTAATTATTTTTTGTAAATCACTCCACGCTAGGGGATACATATTGTTAAGTCGTTTTTAGAATCAGTGAGCAATCCTTCAAAAAATTTGCAGTTTTCTATACCAAAATTATTGTAAACTGAAAAAAGGAATATAAATACTTGCATCGTATTCTTTTCTAGATTTTTATGGTTTTTGATTATGAAGGAGTTTTTATTTGAGTTTTGGCAGCATTCCAAGTGTTTATGCATCAGTTTATATTGTATTTTTTGTAAAAAATCCTGGCATACATCTGACTGGAGATTTTTTTCACCTTAAGTTTTCAAAACAATTCTAAAAATAGAAGTATTCTAACTGAATATTCTAACATTACCAATTCACTATCATTGTTCAAAATATACGGCTTTTAAAATACCAAGCACATCCTGAGTTAACACACTCCAGTTTTAGGTAATTGATATTATACTGTGAACTATAATAAATATATATATATTCGTTTTAAGCCGAAAAATAAATAATTTCAAAATAAACATGGAAGCTAAGCAAAAAATATCTGAACAAAACAGCACTTAAGTATATTAGCAGGAAAGAATCTCTTCACAAAATCTTGACTTTGCTGCAACTTCAGAAATTCAAAAATAGAATTAAGAATTTTGAATCCCCTTTTTAAGTTAATTATATTAGTTTAAATAATGTCTTTTTTATAAAAGTAAAGTATATTTATAATCAATAAGCGTCTTTTGTATCCACGGCTTTGTTTAACCTGAATATCTTATGGGGAATATTTGAGATGAGTAAGTAAAATATCCACTCATTAAATTAGGTGCCTTTTTTAAATCTTTTTCAGAAGACATTTTTGGATGAAAGCAAATCGCTTACCATCCCATCTGTCTGATTAACTTTGTTTTGCTCATGCCGCTTTAAAACAGAAATAAATTCAAATATGATCAGTATGTGTGTGTGCCAAGAAGAAAACTTAAATTAAAGTTTGGAACTGTATGACATTTGGCATGAAAAATTAAAAATTCTTTATAGCAACATTTCTTTCATTTAATTACTAATTGTTACTGATAGTATCTGACTTTACGAAAATATTAAATTTTGAGCTTGTCTGTGTCTGTACAGTGTTTGATGGATTTCACAGAAATATAATGAAACGTTAAGAAATATAAGCTAAAGAATCATTGCTGCATAGTATGCGGGTCTTGTTAATCCTGCAAAATCATGATTAAATCAGAAGAAAAATGTTAGACTTAGTTTGTTGAATACGTTTAAAATTTGTATATAAATGTAATTTATTAAATGCTTCTGAATGAGAAAATTTATGAGTTAAAAGGGAGGATGAAAGATTGATAGTCGTACTATTACACACGTTTTTTTTAATGTGTAAGTAAAATTGCGATTGTTATTAATATTCATCACATCAAAGCACAGTGTTCATAAAAATCAACTGCCTAAAACAAAATTATTTTGTGATGATGATTGCATTGATGTTAAAAAATTATTAGTAAACAAAATCATTTTAAATTTTAAGAAAACTGTTCATCGCAATGATTTGTCTTACATGTCACCCATTCCAAAGTATTTGAACCTAGCTTGACTTGCCCAAGTGAAACTGAAAGCGAACAAAGGTTAGGAGCTATTAAGCCTGTGTACCGGTATATATTTTATGGAAAACAAAAAATATAGGTTAAAAAATAAGGTTACACAATCAATATGGAATTTTCATGATGAGAGAGAAGTTTTACAAGAAGAGCCTTAATAAATTAACAGTAAAGCATTTTGAAGACCTATAAGACTTACACACAATAGCTGCTCATACTAGGATGAAAATATAGTGACCATATCGATTATATTAGTACTGAAGCGAAAAATAGCGAATAGGAGGAGGGTAAATTATTTTTATTGGTGAATCCTTGTTTCCATCTAGATTCGAAGCGTCGATGTGAAAAAAGCGACTTAAATAGTATCGTGATTCAATGTTCCTTGCACATAAAATATGTTCTATCTTTTATTTACGTCCTACAAAGATAATTCTTGAGGTAGGCTTACCTAGACATTTTGACAAATCAAAAAAAAAATCTACACTTTTTTTTCTCATTTAACAATAACGCCCAAAGCTTGTTTCTTGGCATGCTAGTACCTGATTACATTTGGCATATTTCTTTAGGAATTGTCTTCATGTTCGTGACATACTTTTTTGTCTATATGTAGGATGTTAGTTCTTATTCGACACTTTTGACAATTGTTGTACTTAATTGTCGTGCATATAGTGAAGTAACGAATCAGTTTTTCGAGTAAGTTAACTCCTCATTAGGAATAACACAGTTCGTATTTAAAATAGAAATAAGATAAATAGTTATACTGATTTTGGCCTTTCAAATAACTCCTTCATACTCCTACTTTTATTTACGCGCGTAAAGCTACATTCTAATTGTTTTTTATTTTATGTTCCATTCACACATATTAAGTAAATATGCAAAATCAGACACGTGACATTTTTTCTCCAAAATATTTTTTAAAAATTATTTTCAATAGACTTGTAATTGACTTATAAAATTCTGATAAATATTGCTGTATACACCTCACAAGGTATCATTTATTTTTAATTTGATTTTTTTAACTTGTATTTGTTACAATGTCTATAGACACACACACACACGCTTTTGCAGTATAATGAAGTATTTTTTAAAAAAAGTATATATATTTCACCCTCACACATTTTACTATAAGACCCAGTCTTTTATTCTTTGGAACGATCTCGTGTTTATTTTTAAAGGCATCATACATCTTTACACAACTTTAAAAGCATGTATCATTATAGTTCTATTTAATTACTTGAATTTTTTTTATTTAGGAATCATCAATAATTTTTAATTATATTTGGGAATTATTTCAGCAGTTTATTAAAATGTTTTTCTAAGTCAATTCCCGCAAAATAATTCTCCACATAAGTTTTAGATCTAAAAGTCGCATAAATAAGCATATATACATCATTTAAAAATACACAGGGCTTTCAAAACATGTATGACTTTTGCTAATTTCTTCTACCTGGTTCTATTTTTCTGTCTCCACCTTCTTGTGTATATTTTTTTTTATAAATATTCACGACAAATTATATGTATACGAACAAATTTGTCAGAAGGCACTTGACTCTGTGTCAGATATTTTTTATCTCAAGAGTTGAAATCAAATATCTCAACCACTCTAAATTTAAATGAAGTCTACCATAAACAATGCATTCGAAAATAAGAAAAAAATCATCTTCTCGGCTATGGGAAATTCTGGAGTTTTGTGGGAAAATAAAAAAGGCACTTTTTTTTGTTTCCAGGAGATATTGGGAGTTGCGATAGCATATCTAACTTGTACGGTCAGGAAAAGAAAGACAGGGGTGATAAGAATTTTTTTCCTCCATTCCTAAGCCGCGGAAAAGAGGTGTGTGAAATGCTTTCTTAAACCAATCGCTCCCTCACTGACGAATCGACTTTTTTACGGTTATCGACAACTTTGTGTCTCTTCAAAGCTTTTTTGTCTTTACTTATTTTACTTCAACACTTTTACTTATTTTTTTCGTTTTTGGTAAGAGTTGAGTGGTGAAACTGAACTGGGGAATTTGGTTTCCTACCCTTCCTAATCGATAACACCGCTTTTGACGTTTTACTGATGGGGTGACCTACAAAGATGAAAGAACAAAATATATCCCTGAAATTGGATAGTTCATTCTGCTACACGAAAATCAAACTAAATGGGCTTTCGTTTTAATCAAATTGTATAATTACGCTTCTTGAAGTAAGTAATAAAGCTAATTGTGTCCAACAACCGGAGAGATTGGATCTAATTGTATGCAAAATGATTCAGAATGCATGAGTTAGAACGACTTTGAACAACCATTAATGTAGTATCCCGATGTATGTCTTATTTTATGATTATCTAGTAGCAGTTGTAAGTAAAGGTTTAGTAGTAAATCTCAGAACAAATAAGAGAGGTAATGAAGCTTAACATAAAGAATGAGATAAAATTTATCACCATTGATAGTTTCAGAGCCATCTAGAGTTATAGTATTTTTAAAGTCTCAAATAAAAATAAAATTGAAACCTGTATTACAGTATTTGTACATAAAAACGTTTTACAGTGAGCATTGCAATGGGAACTATTTGAAATTTAACTTATATACTTGTAAATTTCCTTCTTTCTTTATGGATTATGCCAGTTCACAGACTATATATTAGATCTGAAAATTAAATAAATATTTTCAGTATAACAAATTAATTAATTAGTTCTAAAAATCATTGCACTGATTCATTTCAAATTGTAAGAATTCAAGTTTTGATTTTAAAACAATACTTCATTATGCTTTCTGCACGTTTTCAACATAACACAAAAAATTATGGTTGCTATGTTTATCATATATGTACCACATTTATTCGAATCTAAACCACGGTTTTTTTCAAACTCAATGCTACTGAAAATCGGGAGCAGCTAGGAATCAAAGACTAAGAAATTCATTGGATGCGGAAATTGAATATGATACTGACGTTTAGGGAAATTGTATGTTCATGTATATATTTAAGAACATTTAATACTGGTAAAATAAATTAATTATCACTTATTATTAGTTCCCATTTTAATGTTTTTTTAAAATTTCGTAACTCTGTCTCTCTATCAGATATAGATTTTTTAAAAAAAACAACCCTTTCTTACGCTATTTTTTTTTCTCACATTTTCACAAAAATGTTTTGAGAATTTGAGGTACGGCTTGGAATCAATGGCGGCTTAGATTCAAATAAGTATGGTATTAAAAATGTCTCCTTGTTTTATTTTGCTCTGGGTTTCAATGTTATGCATTTACATGCATTTAAAAATAATTCATTTTAAGCAAATACTTATATTTCTATTCTCATATAAGAAATAAGAAAAGGTATATTATTTATTTTAAATAAATTCACAATGAGGGATTTTTAAATAATTTTTGATAAGAAAAAAGTACTACTTCCTTTATAAATTTGATATAAAATTGAATAACTTAGCATTCTCACCCTTTCTACCATTAAATTATAATTCAATTGTAAAATATTTTAGACAAGTTTTGAAATCACGACCTTTTACAAATGATCTTTCTGTATGAAATGACGGATAATACCTTAGCATACATTTACGGGGAATATACGTAATATTTCATGATGTTAATTAGCATGTTAGTTTGGAGAGTGCGCTTGAAACGTACGATCCTTCCATACGGAAGATTAATACGATGCCAACAAAGTGCTCCTTGTTGATGCCATCCTATTAAAGGGTGTGCAGATATTCCTCCCAACCAATGTCGATACTTATTCAACGGGCATGGCTTCCTAGACAGTCCAGTTGCGTCCATCGGCAAGCTTTCAGGATATCAAAGGATGTAATAATCCTATATGCACCGGTCTTGACATTGCATAGAGAATATCCATGACGAAATCATTAAATGCATCAGCGTATGCAGAATGTGTATTTATTTACATATTTGCCTATGCTTACATACTATAAAAGTTTAAATATATTTTTAAATGTCTAATATTTTAACAGAGCTAGAATTTTTTTTAGTTTTTCATTGTTTATCCTCTTTTTTTAGTGCATAGCCTTTTAATTTAATTTAAACCGAGATCAGTAATTGTGTTATAGATTAAGAAGAAAAATGAAAGGTTTTATGTAACATATCAAAAATTGCATTCAGAGACATTTAAAAAAAATATGAGTTTTTCTTTGGTATATAGACAAATTTGCAAGAAGTTTATGGTAAAAAATACTATAATTTTACTGTTTTTACAGTGCGATGTAATACAAGAGATAAAATTATTATTTAAAAATGTTGTTACTTCAACACCGAAACAGACAAAATTATAGCTAAAACTTTTTAACTATTATTCGAAGGAATTTTCAAATCCCTGTTAATAATCTTAAAACTTTTTCAAATGTGTGAATCGCAACGAAAAATCTTAGCACTGAGTATTTAGTTATTTATATTTATTTTTTTGTATTTACGTCAAACTACTGGATGATCAAAAAAAGTTAAATTGCATTACAAACACATGGTATTATTATAGTTTTATCTTACATAAATTGCTTATAAATCAAATTAGTACTAGTTTCTTTTTAAAAAAATAACTAAATAATTTTAAATCTGATTAATTAAAATTTATACGAGGCTATATTGTTTATGAAAAGTTAAATAGTTATATTCCCTTAAAGTTATACATCTCAATGGGCTTATCTAAGAAGTAATTGCACAATATTCCCTTGCTAAAAATTTCAAGTTGTGTTTAGTGTCCTATTTGTTCATCAATAACAAGATGAATACAGTTAATTAAAAATTAGTTAAATTTATTCTTAAATTCTGTATTAAAATATTGAAATTGTGAAAATACATGAAATTATACTGCCAATTATACATATTCGTATTTATAATGTTTAAAAAATGAATCTGAGATAGTTAGGAAAAAACGCTAAATATTTAAAGTTTTGGGATCAAACACAATGCAGAAAGTAAAATTTTGGATGTTTTTTTTTCTTTGAAAATATGTCAAAGGGATTAATATTCTTGCAAATACCTTTAAATATATATGTATTACCTTTTTATATAAATTACATTTAATTTATATAATTAATATATATAAATTACCTTTAAATTTTTATTTATTTTTATCCTTTTTAGAATAGAACTTTTTTCGGTGTAAAGTTGTATCCTAAAACATCTTATGTAGTGCATGTTCCGCATAAATTTTAAATTATAAAACACATCTTCGGATTAACTATCTGTAGTAACACACATATATTTATTTTAATGCGTTCATAACGAGAGGAATTAGATTTATTAGTGCACAAATATATTGTTTTTGCGTATTACAGAAAAAAAATACGCTTTTTAGAAAAATACTAAATATCATTTTTTCTTTTGGAACAGGCATGAATTAGTCAATTTCTTTACAGTAATTAGTCTTATACCTGTTAAGTACTGTAGGTTAGTAATACAACTAAAAATGCACGAACTATATCAAAAAACCTTTAGCTTGATTTTCTCCTTCTCACTATAATTCATGGGTGGCCAACCGGGTGAAACGCTTGCCACAGTTTTAATTGGGCACGCGAAGACTTAATGAAAAATTAAAAATGAAAAGATAATAAACAACATTTTCTTTTCACAATTTTATTCACATGCAATTTTTCCGGCAAAAAAACCCTCAAAATTTATTTTAAATACACTTAATTGAATTACAATTGAAATTAATTACGTATATAATACTTCTTTATCCTTGAGTGCGCTGACTTTCCAAATGAAGAGTACTCGCGAGATTTTAGAATTTGAGAGAGTGTGTTTCAAAATATCTAGAAGAAAGCAATGGACTGCATAGTGAATGTATGCAAGTCAAGAATGAAGAAGAATGATATAGCTTTTCCTACCGATATTATGGACGTTTAAATAATTATAACTTAAGACTACTGAGAAAAATTTGATCTATCCTACCCTAGTTTGTCATATTTTTTTTCGTGGATACAATTTTGCTCTTCTGTCTCGATTTTTGGGGAAAAAAGGCCAGCGCATTTCACAATAATGCAGGAACTATCTACCAAAGTTAATAATGTTCCGAGCTATTACAGATTTAAATATTTACTATGCATTTTGAAGGATTGATTCATTGCAAGCTTTAATGTATTTCAAGATAATAAAAAAATGCTGATGTTTTCACAAATTCTGTTTTAATTTGTCTGTTAAGATGTTAATTGTTATCCACCTGAAATCAAATAACATAAATTTTTGATCTATAGCGCCATACTACACTGGAAAAATATTCGAAGGAAATTGTTTCAACTACAAGTGATCCAAATTATAAGTTGAATTTTAGAAATTTGTACCAAGGTGGAAATTTGTAATTTTGTAAATTTGTAAATTTGCTTGGAAATTTGTAACAGTTTTCCAAATTTACGTGATTTGGCTGTCAGATATTGATGTAGTTTCGAATCAACATGTTTGAGAACAAATGATTCCTATTATCAAATAGAATGAGATCAAAATATGGTTCAAATTAACTGATTTATATCTAAAACAACATAGTTTTATTGGTATCTTCAAGAACTAATCTTAATATAGATGATTTGTAAGCAAGTACTGACTCTTTAAAAAAAATTAAGGGTTAAATGCTTTAAGTTACTTTTTTTTCACCTACCCTAACTGATTGAACTCTAAACCTTACCTAACTGATTGAACTCTATACCTAACCTGATTGAACATGTAAAATGTTTTTTAACAATAAAACATACACACGATTGTAGTTTTGTTTTATTTATTATTTTATTTTTGAATTACTCAACTTAGACTTGCATTAAAAATGCGCTGTGCATAAAAACCCCATAAGTCTATAAGCACCCTTTTATATTCCTTTTGTTTATTGGAAGCGGCATAGTGTTTTTTTAATCAATTAGTGACATTCTTTCCGAAAAAATTGCCACCCCTTTAATAATAAACGCGATGGCTTACTTACATCCTTATTATGAAGCATGGTCAAAGGACAAGAAAGAAAGCTATAGTATTTATCTCTTCAAATGTCCACATTAGTTATGATAGGAGTTCCACATTTATTCCCGAAAATGCCAATGGTTACTTCCATATCTTCTAAATTTGAAAAGAAGCATTTTCAGATTTAATTAAATTTCACAATATTTTGCTTTATTTATATAAAATATAACAGGATTACTTTTATTATAAACATTAGAACACAAATAATAAAATTAATATAAATGTACTATGTTTAAAGTATGTGCACAAGCAGTCATAAATTGTAATCAGTCAAGCTTTAAGCACCCTTTAAAGGATTAAACTTGCTTAATTAAATGTAGCATTTAGATCTTGGAAACGAAGAGTGACAAGAATGGAGGGGTAGATTTTAGCTATTTTCACTCTTCGGTGTAAAAGGATTCCTTTTCAGATTGTCGCTCAGAGTTTTATGGCCTTATTACATTCCCTTTCATTCTCTTTACAAACTGGGAATCTGCTTGAGAACTAAAAGCGATTTGAGAATCAGCCTACCATGCTTCCTTTGATTTGATCGAAGTCGTCAAATTTAGGCGTGGGCAAAATTAACTTTATCCTGTTTCTCTGAATGTGCAAGACGTGGTTGCAAGCCCAAGAAATCGAATTTCTTGGTAGCCTAAATCTAGTAAATCGGAATCAGACAGATTTCTAATTCTGCAGAACGACAGAGTTTTCTACACTCTATCAGCTAATTCCTTTTATTAGGTATTTACGAGTTTAGAGAAGTTATGCTTAAACTGATTTTGATAATTTATTAATGTTTTTGATTTAATTACAAATTTCTTCGGATAAATATAATAAGATATAAAATGAGAACTTTTTTCTCAAATAGGAACAATTAAGTAATTATAAAAAAGCATTTTTGTTTTCTTTTTTCATATGAAAAGACAAATTTTGAATATATTTTATAAAAATATTCCCGGATTAATCAAAGCGGATATTTATATTACACAAAATGCATTTATCTCTATTTGCTAGCAAAGTAAGAATATAAAGCTAATCTGTATCCTATTCTTAACTTCAATGGAGATAGAATTAAGGCTCCATCAGAGTTAATAAAAGATTTTTTAAAATATTTTTTTAATTGCTTAATACAAATATTTAAAATTAATTTGTAAAATTTTGTTGCATTAATTAGAATTTATTTACAGTAAATAGTACTTAAACTATTTAAAATTAGTTTTACATTGTTTACCTTTGGGAATATCTCTATGAATAAAAGGCAATTATATTCATAAATGTGCTATACAAAAGAAATTTCATACATTATTGCTGAAAATAATAGACCCAAAAAAGACGTGGAAACTTACACACACAAAAATACTCTTAAAATACTTAATTGAAAAGCCATTTTACAAGCATTGAGTATATTTTCTTAACAGTTTCAAAATAAAGAAATGAGTGTTTCTTAGCAAAGCTGTAATATTATTATTGATTGAATAAGAAAAAAATGAAACATTGTAGGAATGATAGATAGTTTAATATAAAAAATAAATTATTTATCGCATTTGTATGCTTATTTAATTATGATTCCCAAAATAACTGTAAGATTAATGTGGAGTATAAACATGAAACTACTGAAAACTGCGACATTATAATGCTATGACAAAGCCATTCTAAGACAGACAGAGCTAAAACAAAAATTTACTAAAACGGTCTCAGTGATGTTAACTTCGTCTAGAGTGGGGGGGGGGGAATCGGACAATTTCAAATAGATATAATTCTTTGAAATTAAAATTAAGTAATTCGAATCATTTACACGTTATTTATAAAAAAACAAGGTTTCTAAAAATACAAAATGTTTAAGATATGATAATACTTTTTACAAATTATAAGCATATGAATTTAAGAAACATTTTTCTCTAATAAATATTAAGTACATTTTGCATTTCACATGTTATTTTTAAAATAGAAGCCTTTGATGTATAAAACTTTATACAGTTATTAAAGGTTCCCTACTCTTAAAACCCTTTACACTTCTTAATTTTAGTGTTATAATTTTTTATATATATTTCAAAATATTTAAAAAAAATAATATTTAAAAAATTCAATAGAGATATTTTTATTTTTTTTATTTTAAAAAAATATAAATTATTTTCCAATTCATATAAAAATAGCTACAATGTAATAAGAACATATATATATTTACCTTTATAAATCAATTTATTGCTAATAGTTAGAGCTATTATTTTAGAAAATACGATGCACAACGTAAAACTTAATTAATATTTCTTACAGAAATGTTTCATATGCTTATAATTTTTTAAATTATGTTTATATTTTAAACATTTCACTTTTTTGAAGCCTTATTTCTTTACAAATAATATGTAAAAGATTCGAATTGTTTAATTTTAATTTCAAAGAATTTCTGAAAAATCCGGCATATAATGCGCACTTTTAACACAAGAAATAACATCGAAATTTACGGGTGCCCGTTATACGCCGGGTATAAAAATGAGAGCTTTAAAAATTAAAAAAATATTGAGCTTAGAAAAATTTAGACTTCTATATATAAGGTTCATTCACACACACACACAAATGCAACCTGGTCAGTGCGTCTAACTTTGTACTAGATGTAAGGGGGCTCCAAGTAACTACGCGTATGGTGGCAGCATCAATTGGTAGAGATACTAATGCATGCACAGCGTTTGACGCTTCATATAGACAGTGTGGTATCACACCGAAGAGAAGGTGGTCACACCTTCCACTACTGAACATGATGGCGAGTAAGAAGGAACAACGAGGAGTGATTCAATTTTTAGCTGCAGAGGGAGTTGAAGGCTATGAAATGCATCGATGGATGAAGGTTGTGTACGGTAAAAAAAAAGTACAGTCTGTGTCGTTCAAGTTATGTGGAATGGAGCAAGAGGTACCTTGAGATGCGCGATTTACTAGAAGACGATACTCGACCTGGATAGGCTCATCATGCCATCACACCGGAAATGATTGTGGCAGTGAATTCTTTAGTCTTGGACGACCGCAGAATCACCGTGGACGAGATCCATCGGTTACTGGGTATTAGCATGGGCACCACTCTCACCATAATGCATCAACACTTGAACTTTTGGAAAAATTCTGCGTAGTGGGTTCCCCTCCAACTGACCGCCGAGCAGCGCAATACTCGAATGGCGTTGTCTTTGAGTCGTCTGCAACGTTACCATGAATATTAATACAGATTTCTGCCGCAAATTGTCACTGATGACGAAGCATGGTGCCACCATTTTGAACTGTAAAACAAGTGTCAGAGCAAGCAGTGGAAACGTGCGACTTTACTACCTCGAAAGAAATCAAAAAGGCCGTGCACACCAGTTATGGTAAGGTCATGGTGTCCTTTTTTACCACAAGACCCACTGCTTGTCGAGTTTCTTTAAAGGGGAACCACCATCAATGCCCAGCGTTATCAAGCCACTTTACAAAACTTTAGACGAGCCATCAAGTCGAAACGCTCAGACTTGTTGTCCAATGGCGTTATTCTCTTGCATGATAATGCCGACCCACACACGGCCAATGTGGTGAAGACGACATTGCAGTAGTTTAGTTTGAAAATTTTGGAACATCCAGCATACAGTCCAGACCTTTCTAAGTGTAGTTTCCATGTATTTGTACCTATAAAATGAGCTATTCACAGACATCGATACTTAACCGACGATGAAGTGTGTGACTGGGTACACGTCTGGATCCGACAGCAGCCTACTAGCCTATTCAAAGATAGAATCGACCGGCTAGAGTGGCAATAGGATGGATGTGCCAACAGTTTTGGTGACTATTTTTGAGTATGTGTACTGTGTATAACTACACTTTTGAGTTAATAAAATCTTTACCGTTACTTTTCACTAGTGACCGGGTTTCATTTGAATGCCCTTACATATAAAAATACTGCTTGTTTAAAAGAAATGTCATTCCCCTTTTTTAATTTATAAGCGGATGTTGTCCTAAGAGTATACTATTTTTTCTAACCCTTTGAATAATACTTTGAATAAAGGGCTTCAAAACATCAGAGTAATGCTAAAGTACATTTCAGGTTATTTTCGTAAAAAAGGGGGTGCGCGTTATACAGGAAATATACCTCAAAACTAAAAATTACAGCTTGAAAGTATAGCTGCGTATTATACGGTGGTGCGTGTTAAGCGCCGGATTTTAAGGTATATACATTTGATAATTGTTTATATTTTCAGCCACCGAGAGGAAGTAAACACCCCTAAGACCCCTTAAAATGTTAAAGAAAAGTCCATTACTTTTATAACATTATGTGATTTACTCTGTAAGAATATTTTTAGCAAGATTATTTTAATGTTATCTAAATATTATCCGCAGCTGCACAGAGCATAATAATGTAAATGACTGAATAATAGGAATCATAATATATAGTTTTATAAAAATATGAAGGTTATTCCGAGATTGATACAAAATATTTAATTTACTAATATGCATTAAATATATCAGACAAAATGTTTGCCATGGGTTGTTATGCTCTTTGCTACTGTAAAAAAGGAAACTTTTTATGTTAAAACAGGTCTTTATTATCACAAGA
Source organism: Trichonephila clavata (assembly GCA_019973975.1). Lineage (NCBI taxonomy): Eukaryota > Metazoa > Arthropoda > Arachnida > Araneae > Nephilidae > Trichonephila > Trichonephila clavata. Next base: position 169,360 of record BMAO01028123.1, read on the forward strand.
TTAACTGTGTAGCAAGAGAGATTTTGCTCTTAAATAGCGTTAAACCTTTTTCGAAGTGATTGCGAACTTGTAATTGGTTTTCTCCCACATCTACTAGATACAGAGGTCAATGGTAGAAATCGTCTCCTTTCTCTTTAACTTGTCTGCGGGTATTAGTTAGTAGGGAAGAAGCGACACGAGCAAATGCTACTGGAGTTAAATCTCTTAAGTAATTTATTTTGGATGGCTTTACTTTAACCAGAAATTATGTTACAGAGTGTTTAACTTATAATTTTTAAAGCACTCTAACGTGTAAACTAAAACAGTGCTTTGGGAAGTAATGTATAATTAACATTGTTGTGTAAATATTATGTAAATGCACTTGCAAACTGAAAGAAAAAGATATTTGCTAATGCAGTAGAACCTGTTTTTCTGCAGTCTTTATTATGCGATTTTTTTCTGTGTGATTTTTTTTATGCGGTACATGAATTTCAACGGCTTTGGCGCCACTGTAATCATTTCAATCAATGTACTAGTGACATTTGAATGTTAGGGCCTCACTGCAAAGTCAAGTTTGGCATTTAATATTTTAAAAATTGGGTAAATACATACTTGGTGTTAGTCATGCCTTGGACCTCCTCACGATGCGGGGTTGCGAGGATGTACGTTACGATACTTCAATGTACATATTTTCACTTCAAGACGCTCTGTCCATTTGTTATAAACAGTTTCCCGACAATGCACGCTCAATTGTTTCCTCTCAAAGCGCCAACAGCCTGCGCTTCATTGAAGACGAAATTTTCAATGACAGTGACATTTTTAGTAATTTTGATAGATCATGAAGAAGGACAAGAATAACCAGATTATTTGAGAGTGGATAACATATATGCAGAGATACAGCTTTCCAACAAATTGGAAAAGTATTTTCTTAAAATAGATACCAATTCCGAAGGAGTATGAAATTTTAAAAATAGCTTCGATTATGCATATATGTATATCATGCTACTTACAAGCAAATGACCAACCGACCTTCATCGCAAAAACTTGTCTCTTATTTTCAGGTGACAAAACATACATCAATTGAAATTGTATCGTAAAGCAACGATTTTGAATTTATTTATCACAGAAAGACGAGCGCTTTAGATTACGATGAATAGCAGTGACTTATCTATGTGCATTTTGAAAACTTCTCCATGTCTACAATGAGAAACTAAACGTTTTAAAAATGTTTCCATGTGTAATTTAATTATTTATTTTGTTATGGAAGTACTTTCTCATAAATTTCGTAAAAAATTTGCGTCCTTCCTAAGTGCGACCGCACCGCACCTCTCCACCGCACTAAAAAAAATATATAGTATTTCGACGAAGTGGTTTTTTATATGTAAGAATTTATGAAATTTTAGAATATTTTTTGTGCGGTTTTTTTCATGCGGTCCCTATCTACCGCACAAAAACAGATTTAACTGTATAATCTTACAACACCATGGAATACCCAGCAAAATGGGTGAGTTAAGGCTAGTATCATAAAAAACTAAAAAAAGATCTACATATTCACTCAAATATCGATTTTTGGCCAAAACAGTATCAAATAAAGGTTAAGATGAAATATCAATTGTATAATTAATAAAAGAACATATTAAAATATCACAATGTAGAGTACTATCGACGTTGGTTCTTTCTTAGAAACCGCGGAAAAAGACTTTTGTTATGCGTTTATTTTTATACGGCACAAAAACAGGTTTAACTGTATATTTCTTGTATATAAATATATATATATATATATATATATATATATATATATATATATATATATATATTTAATATATATATATATATATATATTCAATGATTATTTGCAAATATCAACAAATAAAATATTTAATAAAAGAAATGAGGATTATTTTAAATTTTGTGTTTTGATATGTATTTAAAGCATCACAAAAAACATATTATTATAGCTTTGCTTGAAGCCCAATGGCTGAGTGGTAGTGTATCGAGCTACAGGTTCGGGGTACAAGCTCCGGGATGTGCAAGGTTGACTCAATCTTTCATTCATTTAGTGGGTCGATAAATGAGTACCAAGCTTGCTTGGGAACTGAACACTGGGGTTTAGCGTCAGACTGACCATTTGACCAAAACATCTGCATGTGCACCCTAGTGTCAAAGGTCACTTTTTTTAGATAGGCACAGTACGTCTTGGCCTTCATGGGCTGTTGCACTACTGAGTACAGTTTGTAGTTTTGCTTAACATTCACAAAAAATGTAATATTTAACTCCAAAATATACATCCATCTTTGAAGAATGATTTAAAATAATGTAATTCCAAATCTATGTTTTTGTTTCTTTCGCACACTCTCTAGGTATTTTTAACAAAATTTAAACTAGTTTATCATATATAAAAATGTCTTCTACTTTATTCTTATGAAAAAGAATATGATTTTTTCAAATTTATATATTTTTATACGATTGTTCCATATTCATATTAATTTAAAATGTACTTAATCAAACAAACATACAAAAAGGAAAAAAATCATTTCCATAGAAAATACTCGCGTGCCACCGTATAGCAATAAGAAGCTGAAATGTATATTTTTGGAAAATGATTACTTTTATGCAAACAATTGTAACAAAACAATCTAATAAATCGTTTTAATCTTAAATATGTATTATGTTTGTAGAAAAGAGCAAAGGAATAGAAAATCCATTATACATTGATTTTGAAAATTTAATAAATATTGAAATATAGAACATATTTCCATTCGAAATTGAAAACGAGCTGGTGTGTAACTTCAAACATTTTAATGCCATACATTGCAGCATATCTGATTTATTCCAAACGAATTTTAATATAAATATGTGTAACAGATACAGATATCTCAAGGAATTCATAGAACTTAAATTTTATTTCATCTTACACACACACAATTATTTTTTTAATAATTATCCTAGCAATCAGCATGTATGAACTAGATGGAGGGGGGTATCAAAATTAAATCTATGATTTTATTCTCTACTTAAAACTATATTGAAACAATTAAAAATATATTCAGTTTTTTCTCTTTATTTGTATATATTGTAGATATTACACATAGGCTGTTTGAAATTTATTTAAGTTTAAATGTTTGTCTTATGTAATGATTGAAACATAAACTGATGCTAGGTTAACTACATTTTAAAACTGCTTTTCTGATATTTTACTTATAAAATCTTAACGGGAATTTTAGCGTTTTATAGAATTATTTTTATTATATTCCAGAACATTTTAAAAATAATATTTGTTTAACTATTTTGTTTTAATGTCTTACTTTTGATATTTAAATTTTAAGAAATGAGATATTTATACATTAACATTAAACATTTATAATATATATATAATTTATGTATACTACACTATATATATATATATATACATTTATGACTACCAAAATACTACTTTACGCAGAAAGTATTCATGCAGTGCAATATTTTAACCAGATGGGATATGCAAGCGATTGAGATTTCATGGCAAAAGTATATCATAAGCAAGTGTGGTGCTATAAAAAGGGGGGAGGGGAGAATTCCGTAATATCTAGTGGGAATACTTTCCAAGCGTTTGATTTACGGGAGTAGTTTCAATATAACTCGAAAAAGAATACGCTAGTCATTTGAGTACGTTTCTGAGATCGACTGACGAAAAATTATTGCATATACAGAGAATGCGGATATCCTTCGAATAAATCAATGATAGTTTCAGACATAACCAAAAAACATTGTGTGAATCTGCAATCGATAGATACAGGAGAGAACGACTGAGTGACAGTACTGATTGAACCAGCCTCATATCACCACTACACCCGATGACAGGCATATAGTGTGCATGACAGTGATAGATCACTTTCCCACGTCAGATAATGTATTGTAATGAATATGGTCTACAATAGGTCTAAGCACGTACGCTCGCAGCACAGTGAAATATCTGAAAGCCATCTATTGCTGTGATTATATATTTGTTTCAATCATTCGCATTTACATCTGTTCTCAATGTCATTGCATTTGCCCCATTCAGAAAAATACAGGTCATAGACAACAAAACAGCTTGCCATTGTATTTACAGAAGAATCACACATTTCCCTGCTACAACATTATAGTCTGATTAGAGTCTAAAGACACCAAAGAGAGAGATTGCTTAACTGTTTCCTTGTTTATAGTTATATAGGTCTTGTCCCCAGTGTTTAGTTGCGAGGTAGTATTAGTCTCCACTTCTTTACCCCCTAGTACGCATTTTACCCATTGACAATCACAAATCAACGCTATATCTTTGGGTTTTTGGAGCATGATGTCTTCTCTTATATTCAGATCTTGCATACGGATACATTCCAACAGTATAGTGCACGACCATAGGTTTTGCGAAATGTTCATATCTCTACTTCATTCACTAAATTGTATTGTATTGTATCTCCTATCCCTGGTCTTGATCTATCGCTTGTCAAACACGTCTGATCGGTGATTGGAGAGCGCCTTACCGTTATACATGGCACGATGCTGAACCAAATAAACTTTAGCAATAGATGAAGACAGGCTGACATTCTCCATCGAAACTTTCAAAATCTTTCATTCTGTGTCGAGGAGCATAGCAGTGGGTATTGCCATTGGTAACGCTCATTACTGATATTAACTTACTCACGCGGCGGAATGTTGTATTTGCAATAATTCCCCCCTTTCCATAGTCCTTTCTCTCACTAAAAAAATTGGTTTTAATATTTTTTGTGCTGCTTGGTGTTTAAATTTGGATGACCAACAGTGCACTAAAATAAAATGATCTAAAAAAACTGAAGATCAAATTAAAAAAAAACAACTTTTCTCTCACATATGTCTAATTAGGCTTGTTGCATATGTTTCCGATTAATTGAAATATAAAATTTAGTGCAACGAATAAAGGAAGTGATCATATATTGAGAGTATGAAATGTTATATAATATCTTATTTTACCTCTTTTGAAACTCTCATTTTCTCAATTTTTGGAGACATTTAAATTTGAAAACCAGCTGAAAACACTTTCAAAGTTTCTTGCAAATTTAATTTTAGTTTACTGGCTGTGTTTTTTCTGAAGATATCTGGAATTTGAGTGCATGTGTAATATTTTGAATGATGCATTGATGATTCGCCCTTTTTAAAGACTTAAATGAAGTGGCAATGATAAAAAATATTGTATAACAATTATTTTATATTTTATCTAAACCTTACAAAAAATAATAATCTTAATTGTACGCTTTCAGGTAAGAACTTTTAGAAACTTTATAAAATAGCTGCAGAGAGAGAGAGAAATTTTAAAAGGAATGGACTTCATTCTCCATTACAACTTGATAATTATTACTTCATAATTTCACGTTAAAATTCGTATTTATTTTGACGTGCTAAGGTATGTGCCTACCTTCGGAGCACTTTTTTTTGGAATATATAAATTTTTAACTAAATAAACATTTATTTATTTCAAATGGGGCATAAAACTAGAAATTCAAATGCAATTTCTCCAAAATTAAAAATAATTTTGGATATATTGGGAATTTTGAGTGAAATTTTAGTGAAAATTTCAGTTATGGTAAGGCTTGTATTCAAAATTCTAATTAATATATTCGAATACTACTTATACAATAAATAAATAACATCATTATCTGTGCTTAGAACTATTAGATTTGTAATACTTTTTAAAGGTTTTTTGAAATATGTCATTTTTTATGCAAGAACTCATTTTTTTACAAAAAACTAATGTTATTTTCTCAACAAAAATGCAATAAAATACATAAATGTATACAAAGAGATTAGATCATAGTCTATACTAGAAATATATCTAAATGAAACATGTTCTGAAAATTTCAATTCAACATCTTACAAATATTTTATGTAGGGATCTACTTCTGGTTTTGTAAACTCCATTTCTGGTTTACTAATTAAGCTATAACTTTGCTTCTAAATATCGCAGCATTAAAAATAGAGTGTTTTTGGAATCTCAAATGTATTAGCTGTAAAATAAATGCATAAAAGAAATTTCGAAAATTTTCACCAATACGACGAATTTTGGTAAAAAAATGATTAGAACAACATAATAAAGAGTACTCAGATACATGTTTTGTATATTTTTTGTCTAAGTGTAAGGTAAATTTTGCATTGCATCAATAAAATAAAAAAAAATTACACTTAGGAAATTGAAAAAGATTGTTAAAAAAAATGACATGCTCGAACGTAGAAACTAATTTAAAAAAAACTTTCCCTCAGTAAATTTGTAAAAAAAAAAGTATTTCCAAACAATAAATTATAATATGCGTAAATATTTTTTATCTGTAATTATGTATAATTTATCTTATTCATTTATTTAATTTTGTGTGGTATGAATGCGGTGATTGTAAGCTCTAAGAAACAAATTAATGTATTAAGATGTGAAAGAACTTGTTATTTTTTATATTTGTCATAGGAAATCAATTAGAATATGGAAGCACTCTTTATTTCTTAAAAAGAGGCGTCAATATGAGTATGAATAAATAACTATAATCTTTTATTGTGTGTCTAATAACTTATACAGTTATAATTATGTGTGTTTCATAATTATAACTGAACTTTTAAACAAAACAATATCGGAAAATACGGGGAATTTATGAACAAAATTTGTCAACAAAAAAAAATTCAGCGCAATTCAAGTTGTCGTAATTGTATTTGAATCCAAAGAATGTCCTTCGACATTATAATGACTCTGGCTTTAAGCCAACAACCCACACATAATGGAAATTTCCTGAATTCTCAGACACAGAAAGGTATTCTTTGAATTTCCCATTTATATTTCGTCTGGAAATAGACATGTCGGGTACAGATTGCCACCAGTAATTTTAAAAAAAATTGTAGTTTGTTTTTAACGCATTTAATTTTAAATAGGAAAAATAACTTCAAGTAAAATCATCTATGAAATTCACGAAATTTCATTATCTTAATTTGTTCAAATTTTTATATTGATATTGCAATGCATAAAGAAATTCAAATGAAATTTTATTTTCAATCATAATCATGAAGTGGGAAGTTTGAAAACAAGGAAATTTCTAAAATTATAAATGAATTTAAGCCTTAGTCACACTTAAGTTTAGTGGGTATAATAAACAAATTTTCTGTTTATTAATCAGAACAATTATTACACAGCAAAATTTGAGCTTCTCACATTAAAAAAAAAAAATCAACGTATTTTTTTGTACAAAAAAAAATGGAAGCTTTAAAGAACAATTATTTTATAAATGCAATCTATTTGGTCAATTTCTTTAATCATATGTTTTACATTATCTTATAATTAGTTATATTTTTAAGGAGAAAATTAATGTATTTCTGACTAGTTACAATTCGATTTGGACAACTGAAAACTGAAACAAATGTAGAAAATTTTTCATAAACATTTGCCACAATTTTTTCTTGCAATTTGTTTTTAACATTAGAGAAAATAAAGCATTCTTATGTCAGTATTTAGGTATAAGTTTAAGTTTTTTCAATTTCCTCAATTTTCAAGTAACTAATTGAGTACTGAACAGAAAAGTTACAAGATGCTGAATTTGAATTAATAATACATTTCTAATTTATAATGTTAGGCCTTTAAAAAATATCTCACTTTACAAATTAAAATTCATTACATTGCTTCAACGCTTATATTGCTTCTATGTGTGTACATCATAATTTTATCCCTAAATTTAAGTAATCTCCCAACCTAATTTGAACATCATTGTCCAGAAAAAAATTTTCTTTTTGCATTAATACATGTCGTATTACAATACCGCATTACTTTACAATGAAAAAATTCCACGGATTTTTCAATCTATAAATATTTGTAAGACACAAATTTACGTTTTAACTTAGAAAGTATAAGAATATTGTGAAATAGCTATTTATATTTAAAGGCACACATAAAATCTACACACGATATAAGAGGAAATGTGCTAATAAATTTATAGCGCATTAGCTTTATCGTGGTATAGCTCTAATTAAATTATTATATATGATGTAGTTCCTTAATTAACTTTTATTTAAAGTGATAATTCTAAGATTTATATTTTTTATTCAAGAAGAATGTAAAGGGTTTGCAATTCAGGATTAAAAGTTGGCAGTTTTAATGAGTAATTTATGAAAATTATACTACAATTCTATAATTCAGTATTGTACTGAGATTGTTGATCCAAAAAGATGTGTTAAGTGGTATATCCAAGACATAATTACATCTGCGTGAGAACTAATTAAGATATTGCTTCCCAAACCACTAAGGCCTAACTCACATACATTTTCCTTTATATACTATATATATATATATATATTTCCTTTATATATCCAGTATATAAAACTTACATACTGGGAACTCAATAAATATTTTTTTTCTTTTATCTTTGCAGTTTTCCAGCTCTCTATCCGAATAAAAACATTCGATTTCTTTTTAATGTCTTCCGTATAAAAGCAAAACTAAAATAAACAATAGGAAAATATTTAATAAATTCGACGATGGCTAGGGCAAAAATCCTTCTCAACTTATTTCTACATCCTTCAATAGGAGTTTTTGCATTATAAATCTCACTTTCGGCAGCTAAGAATGGTATGCTTAAGCTCAACAAATCAATAAGATCTCTAGAAATTCAATTTCATTTTATGAGTTTTCTGAGGATTAAATACTCTCCTGGACCTTTCAAATATAAAATTACTTTTTTATATTTTATGATTTCCTTAAATAAAGGTTTTTAAGTACTCAACCAAATTAAAAACACGCATTCTATTAAAATTGCAATTGATTCATGGCATGATTCCTTTATGATCGAGGAAATATATTTCTTAAATAATTAAACAATCATTTGATGTCCACATTTTTAAAAAATTAATAAATTTGAATAAATTTTCTAAAAGTATTAGAAGCAATATAAAAGTTCTGAAAATGGGGGTTTTCTCGCATACCATCAGAACGTCGTCTACTCTCATATCCGATGTGAAATTTAGGATCTGTTGTAATTTGAAAAGTATTTCCTTCATTTTTGATTATATTACTAAATAATCTGAATTATAAATGCAGTATTTCTTAACAGAAACATTTCTTTAACATTAATTTTAAAGAAAATTTGTCTCCTAGTTAAACATTTTATCTGCTCCCCAGTATTGAACGTGAAATGTTCAATCAAATAAGTGCTGCTGGCAGAAAAATAAATTTAGTAAAGTATGCTTTTTTCCAAGAGTATTATATAATGTGTTTATTTCAAAAATAAGAAATTGTTTGTTTGTTTTTATTTAGGGAACAATTGCATATTTCGGAATTATAAACATTTTCTTGAAATATATTACATAATTCAAAATAACTTAAATGAAAACTGGAACAAGTCATTCCTTTTATTTCATTAAAAGCCTCCGAATACTGAATTAAGATTATAAGGATTAAGATTATACTGAGAGTATTATAAGGATCTTTATACAGTGATCATACAAAAGAAAAAATTATGTACGATTTATAATCGACATCAATTATAAGGAATATATTAGTTCAAATTTGTAAACATTATATTTTTATTGTTATATACGTTATGCATCAGATTTTCGTTTCAGAAAGATATTATTAAAAACTGGAAATAATTAAAAATACCCATTGTTCCGCTAGTTGTATATATATATATATATATATATATATATATAAAGTACCTTTAATTCTTATATATATATATATATATATAAGAATTAAAGGTACTTTTTTTCCATTTTGCAGGGGCAAATCTCGCCTAGCAGGCTGTATTGGCACCAATACATAAAATAATGTTTATAGAAGTTTGTTCTCATTGGTTTTTTATCCATTTCATCCACTTTTTGTGTATTATGAAAAACACGTTACTGATAAGAAAAGACTGACTTGTTTTTAAAATGTGTTAGCAAAAGTTTACCAGCGGGAATATTCCGTTTGACGTCGGTTTATCATTTTTGGAGACTTTATAACCTTTCCCAACCGAAACGAAAAACCACCGAATTAAAATAAGATTTTTTGTAGTTAATTTAATTTTTATGATATTAAAAAAATTGTCACATATAACATAAAGCATTTGTTAATTACAGGTTATGACCCAGACATACCTGGATATGATAGATACGAAATGAGAGTGGATCACACAAAATCTGCTTACACTTTATTAGTCCATGACGCTCGTCTGGATGATGAAGCAGAATTTCAATGTCAAGTAAGTATTTTCTTAGTATTATTTACAGTATAACAGATACTAGAGACCAGATAAAAATATAACAGATAAATATAAAATGAGCAGACATTTTAATCTCTTTATGTTGGCTTTAAAAATGCATTAAAACGTTCTTCCAGTCATATCTTAATTTTAACAGATAGCTTAAAGCTCATGTACTGACAGTTTGGATAGCTGATGTTGTTGTTTTTAATTCTTTGAAGTGTATTTTTTGTGATGGCCGTAATAAGTTTTAACTACCTAATTTATTTAAAGAAAGCCTCATCTTTTCAAATAATTGAGTTTTTTTTTTTGTATTTTATTTTTAGTGTCAGAATAAATGTGTGTTTAAAATTAACAAGTAGAAAAATGGTATTCTCATCCAAATTTTTTGTAAATGATTATTTAAAAACACATAACACATAAAATGTATATGCATGTGTGTGTAAAAATTCAAAATTTCCCTTGAAATGCTAATTTTAAGATGGGATTATTTTCTTTGTTTTATTCTGAATATTTAAATCAAATTAAAAGTTAACAAATATCAGGTGCAATGTTTTAAGTAAATTGTATAATGGAAATGTCATGAATGTTACTACATGTCACTATATTTTACATGTCGTCATGAGCGTCAATGAAAATTAAATTTGCAATGACCCATGAATTGATTTTTGATTGATATAGATACTTTACACTGATATATATATATATATTTATGTAATAGACGTGGCCGTTGAAAGGTATTCTTTATATGAGATTGGTGAGGCAAAATTAATATTATCCAAGAGGCAGTCATGGGGTTGTTCAAATCTGTTTAATTCCACATCTTAAGCACATGAAATATTACAGGGACGTCACAATAGAAGCACACACAAACACAATGCAGCCGACTATATGTTGAAACACAAAATGAAACCGAAAGAGAGTTGGTCTCCAGGAGTCTCGGTATTTATAGGCAGCTTAAAATCACGTGATCTGTGAGGGTGGATGGATGTAGTTTAAAATCCTCTCGGTTAACTTATTATTAAAACGTTGATCCTGAAGGGATGGACCAAAGGTAATTAAAAGTTATTAAGAATAATTAATGGGATTATTATATATATATATATATATATATATATATTAAAGTGCTACTAAAATAACAGGAAACACAGCACTTAATACTCTTACATCATAGCCATTAAATCAAAATTTCTTAAAAAGTGGGGCGCGCCTTCCACTCGGAAAGCGTGATAATATTACCAGAGGGCGCGAGCATATCGAAAATTCAAAAACAAACTATTTTAAGAAATTATAAATTTACTAAAAGGAATCGAAAAACAAAATACATTCTGAGATAGTAAAAAAATAAAAATTTGCAATAATATAATTTACTTATAAATAGATCAGTACTGCACAATGTATTTGATCATTAATTCATCACTTCTAATTTAAGAACAAATTTAGTAATTGCTAGTGCCCCCATGGGCTTATCATATACAAAATTATTTGCAAAATTTAACACTTATCTTGATAATGTGTACAATTTATAGTTAAAGTCCTATTGTAGCTTTAACATCAAAGTACATTGTTATTGAATTCAATGCATTAATATTGTATGGAGGGGGAGGTGGGTACCATGAAAATTATGATTGAAAATTGGGCTTCAAACATTGAAAGTTTGAGAAGCACTGCTTTAAATGGCTGTTATGTTTATTTCTTCGCACGTCGTCGCTGCTCTGCCACCTGATGGAAAAGGGCATTGACTGAGTTCGGTCCCTCACATTTGGTCATCCTGCAGTGGGACCTCCCTCGGAAACAAAGGAAATTCAGCTTCGTCTTGAGGCATCTTCATCAATGTAGCACTAAGTTTGCTGTCCTTTAAAAGCAGTTGAACCTGAAAGAACAAGGGGGGGGGAGACAAGAACAAAAAGGAGAATGAGTTTGTTTCTAAGACGTCACATAAACGTCGTTAGTCTGGTCCAGATCAACGTTGTTCTTCTTCAGCATATTTCGTTAAAAAATATGACAAAATTGAACAAAAAAATGTTCAGTTCATGTTGAATTAGAGGAAATATAGGGTTTATAAGGCGTCATTTTTGACGCTGTTAAAAGTCCCCACTTGGAATTTATAGCCTAGGTTAGCAGTTAAGCTGTTGGCCACTTTTTCATGAAGTTAACTGTAGAAGATGTTAAATGAAGACCATCGTGTTACCGCACTTTTTCAAATTTGTGTCTCTCTTGTGATCTGATGCACAATCTCGATTCAGTATCAAAGGAACTTGATTTTAGAGTGCCAAAATTGGCATTTGTTAAAGTTAACAGCGGAGCCAAATTTTAATGCAGTATCCGAAACGCCTTTGAGTTTTCAATGCTTTCTTTAGTGTTTTCAGATGGAATGATTATGTCATTCATATACAAAAAGAAAAGTGTTAAATGCATAAAAACATAACGTTAGAAATCTGCAGATGTACAAATTCAAAATGGGACAAAAATAAACTGGAAAAGTCGCTGATCACTTATAAATGTGGTATATTTCTTACTAGATTCATCAAAGGGAACATGGGAAAAGACAAAGTTAAGATCAAGTGTGGTAAAAATTCTGACTAAATGTAGTTTATCAGTGACGTCTACAATAAATGAGAGGGGAAATTTTCATCCATTGTAATGTTCTCATTTAATTTACGATAGTGCATACAAAGGTGCGTAGAACCATTTTTTTTCTCTTGCAAAACAATAGATGATGCATAACCAGAGGATCTTGGTCGTATAATTTAGTTTTCCAGCTATATTTAAGTAAGCTTGTTGTAAATTAGGGACCGGGTGGTCTGAGTAGGTGGAGCTTAGTTGACACCCCGCTCAGAACATGTGGTCTATCTCGATAGAAACCATATGTAACGGATTCTGTCTCAGTTGAAATCTTGAATTTGGCTTCAGCATAACTAGACATGCTGTTGTTTACTCCTACATTTAAATCAGACTCGTAATTATTGTCTTCGGTGTACTAGATTGCCGTTGTTTACTAGCATTTTTATCTTGAATATTAGAATTATCCTTAGTTTCAGTCTAATTAATGTAATGGTTTAATTTGTTAAAGATTGTTAAGTTTATTGTTGAAAGTTATTGTTACCAAAAAATCCAGGAAAAGCCAAAATTCTAGGACTCTAGTATTATTTCCAGGACTCCAGAATATTTTTAATATTATTTGATTACACCACACACACACACGCAACCGGTATTCACCACAAAGCTTATTAACGTTGCACTATGAAGTTTTTGGAGACGGGCCTCCAAATGTTGAGCCAAGGTCAAGTGATGAAGATGACACTTCAGTTGGCACCCCCTCTTCAAAATGCCACACCTCGTCAGCCAGACATTTTTTAAAATTTAATTGCTATGCTCCATCTTCTCGGCTGCAAAAATCCGTAAGGTTTGTGATCTACAGGTATATCGTCAGTTAGAACTATTTTTAACTTAATATCGGGGATTTCGGTTTTATAAGACAAATAATTATGTCAAAGATGAAGTATTTGTGAGTTAAATGTGGCTGGAAAGTGTTGTAAGTCAAAATGGTTATCTGACTCGGAAGCATTAAGTAAATTAATAAAATTAACTTCTGTTTTGCTTAAAAATTCGATACATTTTGCACTTATTTTAAATTAATCTTTTTTTAAAACATTGGTTCAAAATATGATAGTTATCAATAACTGATAAAGCTTTTTAAATATGTTTTATCTTCAATATCAGTTGTGGCCTTAAAAGAACCAAGTGGTTGAATTCGACTTTTACTAAAAGCTGTTAGTTTTATTTTTGCAGAACTCAACAAAGGTTCCAAGTATCTGATAAAAACGCACGCACTTGTTATGTGTGGAACTGCCTTTGTGAATAAGAAAATCAAAACTTGACCTATCAAAACAAATTTAACATGTTTATGCATTTCAAGTTTTGAACGAACAGTACCAATGTCGTAAATAGTTTCAGTTTTAACTTCCGGTTTTACAGGAATACAGAGAGAATATTTATATATGCGTGTGTGTCAAAAATTATTATATCGGAAGCATTTAAGATGCCTCAATTTTTTTATGAAAGCATTCATTCATTACCCACAATTACAGCAAAGGATATGTATATCATCTGTATCTACATCAGTATTATACATACTTCTACTCAGACATGTATTGGCAAAGTTTGTAACATTTTTACTCACTTTTGCAGAATGTTTATACCATATTTTGTATCAAAACTGTTAAAATGAAATGTGATGATTTATTTTGTGAATAGACATTTAATTCTTTACATAAAAAAATTCTTCCTCCTGCTGTAACAAATCTATCACGTACTATCGCATTAATGCCAACGTTCAAAATAGTGGCGTAATGGAGAACTTTTGGAGCCCCCTGCAAAGTCAGTTTTTGGGACCCCAAGTTGAATTTCACAAAGGGTAGGCACATGGCGGCAATCAGGCATTAGGCCAACTAGAACCCTGCCCCCTCCCCCCACTATGCGAGGGTTGAGGGGGTGTACGTTACACCGCTGGTTCAAGATAATTCACCAAGTTGGCAACCCCGATTTCGCATGTGTCGCACGTGCTGAATTGGCAACCATTTGCTTCGCTTCATATAACGTCGCCAATACGGTTGCGATAGTACATTATTGCAAGCTCTCGCATAAAAAAATATTGCAATTATCATCTGGACTGGAATCGTTGCATGAAAAGGAAGGCATTGTCTTTTACAAAGATTTATTTACAATCAACCTAACAAAATATTCATTTTTACAAGGCGTTGCTTGTTTATCAATATCTGAGGATTTTATCGATGAAGTTTTGGACGATGCAGCTACAGAGATTAATTTGACTCAGAGGAGCACCAAGAACGAATTTTGCGAGAAAAAAATAAATAAATACAACTACATAAAAAAATGTAAATTACAGTTTCTTAATTTAGTAATGAATACGAACAGTTGTACAACTTGTAAAATAAGGGTCGGTCCACCGTCAGGCAGAAAAGGGGGTAACCCTCTCACAAGTTTTTATAAATTTTTAACTTTTTTTTAAATCAGAAATATTTTTGCAGACATAGATAAATCAATGTTTTTAAGTTAGAGGCACAGGGATAGCATTTACACTGCTTTCAATAGCTAATTGCTCACCCATTAGAAAATGCCCTTTGAAAGCAATTTCACGCATGGCCAAAAATATTCGTTTCATTCGGTCGCAGTTTGCGTTTCTGCATTTCTTATAGAAATCAAAAGAGTTAGCTAGATCTAAAAACTCTTCTTTTAATTCGTTTTTCGAAACCGAAAATGAAAAAAAAAATGTTTTTTGAAATAAAGTCTATGCAGGAGCTTGTTGTTATCGCTTGACACAAACAATTTTTCGAGCTTCAGTAATGCTTGAAATAAATTAAAGTTTTTTCCACATCACCAAAAAAAAAAGAATGTGTTGAATAATTATCAACACCAGAAAACGGACGCATAGTCAAAACAATCTCTCTCAATAAAACAAAGCTGTCATCATTAATTCTGGAATTCGAACAAAATGCACACAGCTCGTGGACATTGAATATTATGGGTAAAGTCAAGGTCAGCCGCAGTTGTTGATTGAAATGTTTGATTGCATATTAGAATCAAGTTCTTGCAGAACGGAAGAAGTACATTAATAATCCGAATTTACGAGATTGGTGGGACTGAGTAATAACCACGTTCGCGTAAGTCAAGGCACTATTTCTCATGTGAAAACAGAAAATCTTTTTTAGTTGCAGCCGGAGTCGAAAGAAAATAATAACTTAGAAAAAAAAATGTTCAATGACGGTTTCATAAAATCAAACAAGTAGTCTGCCGGCTAAAATATTTTTGTTTTTCTGTCGCACAATTTTGTCGCAGCATGCTAACAATTTTTTTCATTCCTTGTTTTGTTGAAAAAATACGCTCTTCGTTGGGATTTGTATTTTCTAAAATTTGTAATATTTTTCAATTAAACTGAGGGGTTCTGTCCAATTCCCAACCACCATATCGTCTTCTGATTCCACAGGGTCTAAGGACTCAAGTTCTTCAATGACTTGCTATATCTCACGCAATTCTATGAGCTCATCAATTGTCAGCTCCTGATTGAAGGAATCCATCAGAGTTCTTGAACGACATCACTATCCCCTTCTAAATTTATTTGCTTGGAAAATCGACACTTTCTTCAATCAAATTACTAATTTCATCAGGCTATGACACTAATTCCGTCAGAGTAGTAGTGATTATTAAAAAAAAATTGACGAGTTCAACGTATACTGTAAGTCCGAAACGGCAATTTTCCCGTTTTTTAAGTATCCGTTAAGTCGCCAACCGATAGTCCGGAGAAAATTTGGGACACCATTTATATTTTTATGAAGATATATTTGGAAAAACGTTGAGTAACTAAACGTATCATAGAATGTCGACTATACATTTTAAACGAAAATTTAGTTATTTTTAGTTAGCGAAATTTCTTCTGTGTTTGGCGACATTCAGCTATTTATTCTAGTCTATGAAGCGACATTTGAAAGTTAGAGTTGGCTATAATGGTAAACCGGGTGTATAACACTTCATTTGCTTATATTACTTGGCCGTTTTGACTTTTTGTGAAGTTCCTTTTCAGTGATGTAGAAATGTAAATAAAGACGTAATAATAAAAGACGTAAATAAAGACGTAAAGATAATATAGCTAGAGTGTGTTTTATGAAGATTTCAAAATAACCATCTTGAAATTAGTTGATAAATGTACATATAAGTTTTTATCTAGGAAGGTAAGATTCTTGTTTATTTAGTTGTAATTTTTCAGTGTAAAAGAAACATGCATACCAGTGAGATGCTAATAGTGTTTTAGCTATTTAACCATAATATTCAAAACTGTATAATTAGCGTAATTTAGTAGCCGTATTAAGAAGACAGTAATCATTTTTACATTCAATTATCAATGTAGAATAAATAAATTTTGCAAACATTTACTTAATATAGTCATCATCTTTATTATCACAATATAAAAACTAAAATACTTTTTTTTAAAATTTTAGTATTTTTCTTAACTAAAAACTTTAAAAGAAATTTTAAAATTCTCATTCTGTTCCATTTTTTTTTATTCTTTTCAATTGGCTTAGCATAATAATAACGCGAAAATATATATAAAATAGTTCTCTTCATTCATTAGTTTTGTGTTGATGAATTTTAATAAAAAATATTTTCTTGTCCTTTAAATCTTTTTTTTATCGTTTTTTTTCTTTTAATCACATTTTCTGTCACGTTTAAAATACTTATTTAAATCGGATATACTTTCTCACGGTCTCTATTGGGGCTATTTTTTCTTTCTAGATTTATATTAGCGGTATACGAAGCTCTAAAGGTTGATGACACCTCTGTTAAAAAACTTTTTTTAAAGCTGGAAGAAATTGAATAAATAAAATAAATTAAATTAAATGCGTTTTATGAAAGAAATTTATATATTTTATTATTAGGTTTCTTATTAATAATATAAATAAGAGAATCTTATTTATATAAATTAATTTCATGCAGTACATTTTTTTTTCAAAAAAATACACAATTTTCAGTGCAATAAAAGTTTTGTCATTTTCAAAATATGTATAATTAATTAAATTTAAACATTCATTTAGATTTCAATATGGAACATTTCTATAATATCTCAAGGTTTAAAAATTAATATTGTTCCTCATTTTATTAACCGAAATAATGAAGTTTGTGGCAGCGCTGTAATGTCCCTCGCCACTTGTGAAACGAAGTGAAGATATCAAGATCTTCCTGTAGAAATATTTCGACTTTTGTAAATTTACTTAAATTGCTGACTTACTTGTTAAAACGTGATCACGCTGGTCGTGCTTGATTATTGCGACTAATAAACGTTGTGTTTCAAGGAGTGTTTATTTATGTGTGTCTAAGCTAATTTCGAATATCATCGTCAATCGACCAGATCGGAAATCTACACTTGGTGACCCGGACGTGTTCTACAGAGTTCTTCAATAGTGACATTTTACTTAGATAAGTCTAAAGTCATTATAAGGTATTAGTTTGAATGTTTTCATATAGATATCTGCAGAAATATTAAAAACCATTTGTGGTCTAATCCTCAACGAGAGTATTTTGGAGACTTCAAATATCAACTGAAAGATGTCCTTTTTCAAGAGAGGAAAATGTTTTCTTCGGCCTTTGTTTCTGAATAGGTCGCAGAATATACTAGTTAAATAAGCTGATGTGCTGAATAAAACAGCCAGTTTCACTATAAAACGTAGGTACATGATTACTAAAGAAATGTGTGTGGATCATGGGTCGGCAACCTTTTAGCTGTGGCGTGCCAAACCAACCTACCCATATGATTCAGCGTGCCAAACCAATCTATCCATATGATTTAGCGTGCTGCGCAGTAGAAACTTTTTGATACGAATTCACGAGATAATGCACGCAGAGTTAGATAATAGAGGTTATAAATTTGCGGTTGTATTATATGTTAAATTTGCATCATTTAAAAAGATTTCTTAGCATTAAAATAAACAGAATAAAATATGTCTTTTCTTCAGCAAAATTTTTTAAAAAAATGAAATTGTGTATATATTACGCATATTTAGACATATTTATTCAAATAAGAAACAGACAACATGAAATATAACTATTTCCTTATAATAGATAAATAAAAAATAATAATAATTTTAATGTGACCGCTTGCACCGCTTTACTTTCATATCGCAAAAGCAGAAGTGTAATGTGTTAATTTCAATTTGACAAGAGCATTCAGTTGTTAAACAATTTCTTTACGGACTCGAAATATTTTCCACATGTGAAAACATTGTTTACTTAGATATGCATACAATAGCGGAAAGTAGAGTACATGTTTGTACAGAGTACAAAGTGTGTGTTCTCTTTACAAACAATTAAATATCTCCGGTATTGCATTCAATAAGTTACAATATAACTGTAAACTTATTTTTTGAGTTACCTTTCAAATTTTTTTGTAATTCAATAAATGTCAGTAACTCTAAAGATGTTTATCAAATAAGGTCCATTACAAATTCATCGAATTCTATAAACTCAGAAATTGACAAATTTGTTAAGTAGTGCAGAATGCCACTGCGAATTGTACCACGCGCCACATGTGGCACGTGTGTCGAAGGTTGCCGACCCCTGGGGTGTATATTTAAGTCAAATTATAAGGCAAGGACTATTTGCTACGGATTAATTTTAATTTTGAACCACATTCAAGTGAGGAGGATGAATCCTGAACTGACACCTTCCATCCAGACAATCACACCACGCAAACGGGAGGATTTCGATAAACGATAGATTTAAAGTACATCAGCCCCTTATGTGTTGTGGTTTTTGAGTGGCACTAGAGCTCAAATTTGTGACACAATTGCCACGAGCTTGTGAATAAGACATTAGACCACCACGGCTCCTGATTGTTTATAAAAATTGCACTACGAAGATATATAAGGATTATTTTCAGTCTTAGTCAAGTGACAAGGATGACATCAAAGCGAGTTCCTCCCCCATTCTACAACCTTCATATAATGCCAGCAAGAGGACTTTGAGTGTCACATTTAACGTGCGTCAGCAACTGTACACGTTAGGTCTTCAGTGACACATTTAATGTGCTACTCCACTGCACATTAGGTCTTCAGTGACACCTTTAACGTGTATCTGCTCCACTACACATTAGGTCTTCCGTGGCACCAGGACTCGAAACCACGATTCGAAAGAAATAACGGTGAACGTAAATTGGCCACCATGACCACTCGCTGACCACGGCGACTTCTTTCTACTGGACATTTCAGACAAAAATCTGTATTAGAATATTCTGGTCTTGTGATATTTTATAGCTTAATTAAACCTTTGTAAAAAATAATGAACAAAGCAGTAATCGAGAGGCACAAATTAGGACAAGCTTTATATTGTGAGGAAAACTATTTCCAAAGGTTTATGACCAGTTAGTAATGTAAAATGATGACCAAACAAAGAGTTTAAAAAATTTCACACCTCAAAATATCTATAAAGCTTTTCACGATGTATTTGTGCATAATTCCATTCACTTTTAGAAAGTGTGTGCGAGGCAAATGCAATAGGTTTTTCCGAACAATCAGGAAATATATGCGGAATCACGGCTCCCAATCCCATAAAGTGAGCCATGAGGTGCCAAAATTATTGGTTTAGTAGGGCCTTAGTGGGTTAAAGCACGTTTAGGAGTAATTTCTTGATTAACTTTGTGAAATGCAATATCACACTGTTTATACCATAAAAATTTAGTTCCTTTCCTAAAAGATGGTTTGAGATGAATATACTGTTTCAACCAGATTTGGAAAAACACTACAGTAATAAGTTGTTAATTATAGAATATATTTTAAATACATGACTTTGGTGGGTTGCTTAGCATTTTTAATGGCACATATTTCGTCTTTAGATTGCTGTAACCATTTATCATACATTCTATAACCTATACATTATATTTCTTTGAAAAGTTGACATTTGTTCTTGTCTAATTGGATGTTTCTTTTAGAGCATATTTTTAAAAAAATGTTTCAACCTAAACAAATTGAATTTCCTGAAGCAATAACAATAACATCTCCTTAAAAACTTTCAACCTTTCAATAGAACTAAATAAAGGTTCCAAATTATCGTGTTTGTAATGTTGGCTGTAAATATGCAATCCTATACATTAATCCTTTTGCAGTAATGATTGTAAGCAATTTTGATGGGTTATTGTAAGTTTAAATATGCATGTACGCATCATTAATATCAAATTTCGAAAAAAAATGTTTCAAGTACTTAATTTTAATGGAATTTCTTCAATATTTCACTTTGGTAATTAATTTATTTTAAGAACTTTAATGAACTCAGCCGTACAATCGACACATATTCTAATTTTCCCATTCATTTTTTTTACAATTGGTATTTTGGGTGTAGACCATCCCAAGTACCGTAACAACCGGCGTATAACGCGCAATTTTAACTCAAAAAATACGATCGAAAATTACAGATGGGCGTTATACGCCGTGTATAAAAATGATAGCTTCAAAAATAAAAAAAGACATGAGCATTAAAAAATCAGACTTCTCTATAGATCTGAGTACTGTTTATTTCTAAGGAATGAAAGACCTCTAATGAACTTAAAGAGTTGTTGTTCTAGAGTTAAACACTATCTTTTTTCAAAATGGTGGGGAATATTTGAATAAATGGCTTCAAAACATATGAGCTCGCACATGTACATTACAGTTTCCAGCTTAAAAAAAGGGCTGCGCGTTATGTATGTCAAATATACCCCAAAACTAAAAAAAAAAAAATCAGTATGCGCGTTTATATACGGCAGGTTTTATAGTACTTAGTTTTTGATTAAATACCATACGAGATTCTAATCTGTCTAACTGAAGTGCTATGCATTCTTTCAATGCATAAAGTAACTACAGAACGATGCTAGAATATAATTGGCGACATACCTTCCCTTAAATCTACAAACTCGCTTCATAATTATTTTAATTAATTGGCTCTTTGGAAAACACATCAGAATTTTCCAATAAATAATCCTTACCTTTTAATTTTACATAACATATTTGATTTGAAGAAAAAATATTCTCAATACTATCTTGCCAGTTCAACTTATCCTTAGAGATCCAATCTCGTCTTAAAATTGAGCAGAGTTTTCAATGAACAATGTTCCTAATACAAGTATTACTTCAAGCTTAAAAGTAAATTTAAAATCCTATGTGTAGGATCAAAGGTAAAATACTAAACATGTAAAATATGACTTGTGGTCTCAGCATTTTCATTACCATTCCAACCAATGAATTGTGGAGTTTTAGAACTATGAGTTATCACAGATGTATATTTATCAGCTTAAGTCCACAGCCTCTTTCAAGGTAATTAAAACATTTAGCCGAAGGAAGTTTACCACTTAAGCAAATTGTACTGATATGGCTTTCGTGGAACGACAAAATCTATTAGGCGCGAAAAGTAGCAATAAGTTCACCAAAATAGCTATTATAATCCACGTTATATTTTCTGGCAACCTTATTGAGTGTATTTAGCAGCATTAAATGAAGCTTTTTTTTTCGTTTGGGGAAACAAGTGTATATAACGCTCATTGCATTCATTTACAATAAACAGGAATTTTCGTCACATAGGGCAAAATCTACATTATTTTTTTAATAAGGTAATTGATTTTTTTCTTTTTCTCTTTATCTTTTTCTTCGCTCTTTTTTTGAAAGATTGCACTTTTAGTTTATACCATGTTTTTTTTTTAATTGCATCATCTATTTAGCAGCAACTCACTCACGCGGAATTTCTTTTTTTTTTTTTTTTTATAAACAGCATGTCATTTCTTATTTCAAAATCGTAAAGGGGAAAAAAACATATGTATCCAATATACTTATTTCATATCATTTGTTTTGTATGATGCTTGTCGCAAAATTATTTATTTCCCCCACAAATTTTAAAGAAAACGTTTTTAAAGAAAAACATTAAAATACTTATAACTATTAATTTTTTTAATCTTTTTACCTCGGTTTTTTTTTTCATTAAAGTTCCAAGGCATTTTTTATAAGAAACAGCATATCACTTAAACACTTCTTAAACATTGGACCAAGTTTTATTTCTGCGCTTATACATTCTTCACGACGACGAACATGCTTTTTTTACGTTATAATTGAGTAAATCCCATTTAAAGAATTCTGGATTTCTCAACAGTGCACGTATTGATCTTAAGCCTTGAAACTACAGCATCCTCTTAAGCTTTGATCCTTTCACTCTCCTCCAATGTCTAAAAATGGGTACAAAAGATGAACTGCATCAAAGCCTATCAAATACTGAGTGCTGGAAATAAACAATTTATTATCCAAGTTTCATCCGAACTTCGTTGAATCTACTAGAGTTAAGAAAGGAACACAAAACGACTCTTAAAGTTTCAGAGTGTACCTGAAAACAGACAACACACAGCCAATTTTAATTAATTCCAGCGAAAAGCGACTTCAAAGAGGATTAAATACGAAAGATCACTAGAAAATGTTCAAGAGAAGAGAAGAAAAGAATAAGTGAATATTTTTTACCCCAAAAAAGAATGTTTTCTGGTTATGGGAATAACAGTTTTTTTGCAAATACAAAGATATTTTTTTCCGAATGAATTATTGAAGTTTACAATCCCTTTTTATAAATGATGATATTTTTACTATGTTGATTACTCTTCCAACCATATTTTACATAAATGGATGAGAAAGAGCTTCATAAATTATTAATTACTTATCCTTAGCTAAATATATTAACTTGTCAAAGCTTTTTTAATGTATTAAATACACTTTGACACAGCAATAGATACTGCTTGTGCTAATAAACGAACAATAATATAGTAATACTCCAAGCATTCTTGTAAGAAACCTTTCAATTTTCCTTTTTTTAGATATATCTGTATATGCATACATTCAAGTTTTAGTAAATGTGTTTCCTTTTGAATTTCGATTTATTTTTAGAATTATTCAGAGTAAAGAAAAATATATGCATTTATTTAAATGCATTATGATACACACAACTGTATACAAAGTTAAACATCTAATAAACATATCTTAGCCTTATCTTTTGCCATGGTGAAGCGATAACATCATTATCAATTTTAACCTTAAGATGGATATACTTATGTCCAATTATGCCAATTCTTAAGACATTGCAAGTAGGAATGGGCTTCTTTATCAGCAGTTTTGTAAATAACAGGAAAAACAATAAACTGATATTTAGAAAAAAATGAGAGTTTGGTTAATTAATCTTGGTATTTGTTAAGAACTTGTTATTCTTTTTTGAACCCTTACACACGAGTTTGGAAAGTTTTGGAATTATTTTTCTGCGCAAATGAGCAAAATTGCAGCAAACTATTTCTTTGAAATCACAACTTATATAAAAAGATGTATCCTAACAAATATATTTCAGCGGCCTATATGGCACTGCAACAATGATTATTTTAATGGAAAAATCATTTTTTTCTATTTATAACTTTCAAAACGTAACATCCGAATGAGTATTTTGGGAAAATTATTCAATCATTGCACTGTAGTATTTTAAATAAATTATTAACTTAAGTGTTTCAATTTATAACGAGCAACATTTAAATATATTTATATTTTTATTATTATGTATTGATTCTATCGACAATTTCTAAATGCTGAACTGGGTAATTGCCCACAATTTAAAATATGATTTTGATTATTTTCAGGTGAAAAATATTTTTTGTCATGTTAAGTGATTAATAATTTAATCTTTATAATTTCCAACAAAAATATTAAAGTTATTTTATTTAAAAATGAAATTCATTTCTTAAAAAAAATATGTTTATATAGTTCAGCATGTTTTCTTTTAATCATAAATGTAATCCAAATTAATTTTGCAGGTTGGTCCTGGGAAAAATGAAAAACCTATCCGATCTGTTGCACGACTGACTGTATTGGGTAAGTAATTAATTTCTTTTATGAAAAAAAAAGTTTAAAAAAACCCGTAGTTAACTAAACCTTAAAAGTTTCATTTTCTACTTACATCAAGAATGCCAAACTCCCCTGCTTTAAAGATAAAGTTCTTGATTATCTCATTTAGCAACGCTACTCCCTTAAGATTTGCTGCGCTTTATTAATCTCTAGCGGGAATTAAAACAAAACATGTTTTGCATAATCAGAAATTAAAGAGTTGTGCTTTTCAACACAAAATCCTTTGCAGTTTTCACCTGTTTTTTTAAGAGATTCTTGAGTTTAATTTTACTTTTTTAATGAATATTAATTACTCCGAATTTTTCTCAGAGATTTTAGAGAGTGTCACTTACTTATAACAGTTCAATTGCTGCTTACAGAGTTTTTTTTTATAATAAACATCAAACTTTTTTGGTCTTTAAAATTGGCAACATGTTTACATTCATTATTGTAAAAATATATTTATCATGTCCACGCAACATTTATTTATGCCTTAATGTAATTAATATTTTTGTGACGAATAGAATTCTTAGGAGTTATTGTTTGTTCAAACGATTCTTTAAATAAACATTTAAGGATTGTTTGTAGAGTTATTGAAGTTATATGAAAAATGTATATATATATATAAAATTTGTTCTCAATATTCATCTCTAGGAGAGAAACCTTATTATTATTTTTTATTCATATTTTCATTTTATTTTACTGTCTGGTGTTTTATCCACGTGTGATAGATATAGGCCTAATTTTTCAACATGGATCTGTTTTTTTTCTATTATGCCGAAAATTTCTGCTGTACGGGGAAGGTGGTACCATAAAGCATTGCTTAACTCTAATTTCGCTGGCCTAACAAACGACAGCTTTAAATATAATAGGTATCCCTTTTAGTACAAAGTCTCTTTTGGTGTCTTCAATTGTTATGTTTCTAGGAATCTAATTTCTTTCTTTCTTTTTTGGCCTTATGAGTTGTACAACTTTCCCGCTTATTATTTTATTTTGTTTTATTATACTATATATATTTATTTCTATTTACTTATATATCCTTAATATTACTAGAAGCATAAGAAAAATTGAAATAAAAAATCTGATATAAATGGTACTTATTGTGAAATTTTTTGGATGAAAATTAGAATATTAAAAAATTATTTAAAAGAGTTGCATATAAAAAGTGAAGGAACTATATTTTTTGCAATATATGCCAAAACTAATTCTTCTTCGAAATACTCACCTTTACCGCACAACAGACTTTCCCAGGAAATATTGCTACACATAAAACACAATGGTCATACAAAAAGTTTTCATCCCTTATAAGGAGTTGAATTTATATTGAATACATGAAAAAGTGGAAAATGTCCCATTATTCCCCCCAAAGGATAAAAATATATGAAAGACGCACACACACACATTGGGAAAAGTTCTTACATTTTACTTTTCGATATTTCTGGTGACTTACACTGAAAAGGTTATTTGGATGACCTTTTTAATAAATAGTCATTTTAACTTCAGCTATATAGATAAAAAAGATTTCTTTTGAAATATTTTTAAAGTTTTTCTTTCTCATACTTAAAAAGACACAATATATATATAGCCGAAATTTCTAGAATTTATTATAATATTATGAAACCATTTATACTGTCAAGTACGAATAAATGTAGCATGTTAAAATGCATGCCTTAAATCCTGTACATTTTAAAATAGACGATACGTAGAGAGCATATTGCATTGTAAATGCATTCTTCAAAATTGTATACGAGGTGGGACTCAGAAATTCCCGGACTGAGCCTGTAACGTGAAAATAATTTGCTGTAACATTTAACGATAACATTTCTGTGTCTTCCCCTTTTCTAAAAAGTTTGTCCAAAATCATGTGATCGTTGGCTTTCCACAGGGTCATTTTTTGTAGATAGATGCACTTAATATTCCGCGATTGAAAGAAATCGCGTCTGTTGAGCAGAGAATAATATCATATTTTGTGTTGGCTTGTAAAAGAGTGCTACGGAAACTTACGAAATGTTGAAGCATGTTTAAGCTAGTGATACACTATCGCAAACGCAAGATTTTGAGTGGCATTGAAATTTCAAAGAAGCAGGGAAAGTGTCAAAGACGACAAAAGCTCTAAACGTCTACAGACTTCCTGCATTGCTGAAAACATAGAAAAGTTTTCTGAAGCTCTACGAAAAACTTGTTTTAAACAACGATGGGGCGAAAACGAAAGAATAAGTTTTGGCACATTCTTCTTACTCCCTGATTTTGCCCCCTGAATATTTCTTAAACTGGAACGTCACTTTCAGGGTCATTGATTTTAATCTGCAGATGAAGTTTAAAGTGCATCGCAGGCTGAATTAAAGGACATGGCTAAGAATAGATCAATGAACTTTACAAGCGATGGTAAAAGTGTGCAGTTACTCAAGGATCTTATTCCAAAGGAGAATGTGTTTCATCAACTTAACTGGTAATATTTTTAAGTTATAAACTCAGTCCGGAAAGTTTTGAATCCTACTGCGTATATATATAAATTATGATAGTAGAAAAATCATGTAATCATAGTTATCTGTTCGATTTTTTTTTCCAAAAAATTGGTAAGATAAATAAATGTTATATTAGTAGAGTTAATATATTACTTCATAATCCATATAAATAACAAAAATGTTCAATAGGTAGGATTAAACATATATATATATAGTTAAAGATGATTAAAAATCTCAAAGAAAAAGGGATAAAAGAAATGTGTTGTGTGTAATTCTATATATTTTTAAACAATAGCATCGCGATTTCCTTTCAACATTTTTGTTTCCCTTGAAAAAAAAAAACGATTGAAAAAATGTTTCAGAATAAGATTTAAAATATTTTGATTCTACTTTGTAAATATAAGTCTATCACTAAGGACAAGTTTTATACCGTTTAATTTTAAATTTTATTCCAAAATTATTCGAATTAGATAATAGAATATGCATTTAAGAAATACATGAAATTTACCAGCTGGTCAAATATAACTAGCAATCTTCCCGAAGGTTAGCAGTAAAGTATCCTTGGAAAAATATCTGTGAGTGTGTGCTGGCTTTTAAAAAATTAAATAGCTGTACAATTTTGAGTTTCTAAAGTAAAAGTTCTATGAATTTTTTTTAAAAAATTCTCTTTTTGTAGAGGCAAAAATAGAAAAAATTAAATATCTTAAGACGTAGAGATTTTATTCGATTACATAAAAAAAATCTTTATAAAAGCTTCCAATTCTATTTCTGGAAATATGTTCTTTTTAAAAAGTATTTTTTTTTATTTTCAATAATAAATTTAAATACGTATTGGAGAGTTTTTACACTAATCTGGAGAAGAAAAAAACACTTATTTGTTACTTTGTTAGGAGATATTTTTAAGAATAAGTAATTTATAGAAATAGAAAAAATTAATAGGCTATAGAATAGTTTTACGAATCAACATAATACATATATATTAAATTAAAATCAATGAAAGAAAGTGATATTTTTTGTTGACTACACCTTCTATGTTTGAATTTACAACAATTTTGTAGCGAAATTATAAGTTTTCATTTTGAAGTTTTTCAAAATCAACAAAACGAAATTGAATTAACAACAGAAAACCAAGTAAAAAACTATTTTGACCATCTTAATGACCACAATGTTCACGTGCTGATTCAATTGCAAGAATTTTAAACTGCTTGGAATTTCTGCATAAATTGAATTGAAAATATTTTAGTCTGAAAATACAAATTAAACGCAATGCATGCGTTGTGATAATGACACAAAAGGGAAAAAATTAGACTTTTTTTATTTTTTATTAGCTGAAGAAATGTATAGCAAATTCCAGTTTTCAATTGAAAACCCAAGATCAATTCCATTTCAATCTATCATATTAATGCAGTGCTTCTCAAACTTTCAATATTTGAGACTCAATATCCCCCCATCATTTCATCGCGCCCTCCTCTTCCATACAATAATACAATAACAATGTATTGAGTTCAATTATACTGTACTTTGATGCTAGAGCAAGAATACGACTTAAGCCTCTTAAGTACCACCGATGTATATAAACGCTTTACTCAGCCAAAGCATTATTTTTTCCGGACATATATATACGTCTTTCCGAAGTACGATCTTTTCTGCGCACTTCTATCCATAAAATTATTCCGAAGGCTATGGAATGCAATAAAAGGACCTCGACAGTCTGTCCAATGGCATTCAAAGTGAATTGCATAACTTTTAATCCGCAGTTAAGGAGTTAATTATAAAATGAACAAATTATCAAGATAAGTATTAATTCCTGTATATAATTTTAAAAAATGGCAAGATCATAGGGTCACGCTGGTCATTATTAAACTTGTTCTTAATTTAGCTTTGTTAAATTAGTTACCAAATACATTGTGCTGATACATTTATAAATATATTAATATATAAATTTGTGATTTATTCTTTATTATGTCAAAATGTGTTTTGTTTATTTTCAGTAAATTAGTAATTTTTTTAAATAATATTCTGTTTTTGATTTTTCTATATGCTCTCACCCCCTTCGTAGAGTATCACGCCCCTGAAGGGAGGAGCACCCCACAGTTTGAGAAACGCTGTATTAATGCTTTCTCAAAGCAACTTAGATATATAAAAACACAAAACAAACGGATTTATTACAAATGTTAAAATATACTAGTTTTGCTAAAACATATACCACACATACATCTTAAAGGTTGTGTAGAAGATAAAGACTTACTCGCATTGCATAGTTTACTCAAAATGTACCATACACTACTCCACGCCTACGTGATACAGGCAAGTTCATTTAAATGTCAGTCCATTCATTGCAATTATGCCGTCTGGTGATAAACTCGCTCTATAGTATTTCTTTACAACCAAAAAGTAAAAGAAACATTTTATAAAAATGCTTTAGTCTGAAGTGTTGCAGCGCATGGTTACTTAGAAGACAGTTTTATTCCCACATTAATTTGATGAAGAATTTTCAAAAATTCTAGTCAGCTGCATGTTTTTATGAGAAAGAATGTAACACTTAAGTTATTGCAACCGACGACCCAAATGTAATAGGGCAAAATGCCCTGACATGCAAATCTACATCTTTTTATGAAAAACCAAATTGCAGCAAAAAAGATCAAAGGATTTAAGATTATTTTTATTGTGAAAAACATTTTAAGTAATTGCATTTTTCCAAAATAAAATTCTAAAAAAAAACTTAACTTCTCAAATATTTTAAAGTATTTTTTTTATTCTAAAGAGAAAAAAATACTTAAATTTGCTTTTTGAACATCATTTAAGTATCATAAAATTATATATTTTCAGAAATAAATTGTTTGTAACAATAACGATTTTTAAACATGTTGACTTAGTAATATCGAAAACAAAATTTGAGCTGTGATTTTATTTTTCTCCTATTTTATTGTACGAATGTACGAGTACTATTTAAAACAGGTTTAACAAACAATTTATTTAAATAAATATAGTAAATTTCAGTCCAAAAGACTTAAAAATAAAAAAAAGTTATTTACACAAAAATATATTCATGTAGTTGATATTGTTGTAGATTTACAGCACGTTCCAATAATCAAGTTGATTTCATACTCTTAAGGACACATCTTGCGTGTGTAACGAATGCACCAGGGATCGGCAACCTATAGCACTTGTGTCACATGTGGCACGCTGTACAATTTTCAGTAACACTTTCCACTACTCTCCACATTTGTCAATTTTTCAGTGGAATGGTGGTTGAGAAATTTGTAATGGACCTTACTTGGCAAACATCCTTAAAATTATTGACATTTACGGAATTATAAAAACATCGAAAGATAACTATAAAGATAAATTTACAGCTATTTTGTAAATTATTGAACATGATTGCAGAAGAAATATAATTATTCTAAGAGAGAAAATTACATGTACTTTGTTTTTCACTATTGATTCAACATATCTGAGTAAAAAATCTTTCCCCACATGAAGAATATTTCAAGCCCACAAAGAAATTGTTTGACAATTGAATGCTTAAAATCATGCCAAATTGAAAGACACAGATTAACCCTGATTTTGTGTTATAAAAACAGAGCAGTGCAGTCATTTAGGTTCTCATTAAAGTGTTTATTTATATTTTTATTTAACTATAATGAAGGGAAATACTTATATTTTATGTTGTATGTTTCTTATTTTAATAAAAAAGGTTAAAAATATGTAAAATTTTATTTTTTTAAAATTGTTTTTGAAAAAATAGTTGTATTTTGTTTATTTTTATGTTAAGAAATATCTCTAAATGAGATACAAAATTAAAATGTAATAAAATTGTAAATTTATAATATTGACCTCTGTTCTCTATCTGTATACATTATCGTGGGAATTGAAATGTTTCAAAAATGTCCTACAGTGGGGCATGCTATATCATGTTTGCCAAGATACACTGCCTTGGCACACCCCAGCTAAAAGATTGCCGACCCCTGGCCTAGACATTTACACTTTGCCATACAAACCAAGTTTGTACGATCCAAATCGTTGGACCTACCATGACCATGTTTAAACTTTTGCTAGCATGAGTATTCCTGAATTGTTGTTGCCAATTCATATCCCAGGTCTGAATTTATAACACCGAAACTAAAATGTCGAATCCTATATAGGCTAGAGCTCCTGATATTGGAGACATAGTTGATCAGAGAGCTTCTGCAAGAATGCCGGTCAATTCCTAAAAAACGACTGCAAAAATTCGTCTGTATTTCCTTGCGTATAGTTGTAAATATCATTACATCACACAAACGTGGTATAGTCTCTTATTAATGTTTGATTTATCTGAGGGCGTAGAAAACATGTAAATGTGTGCATACTTTTGTTCCTGCAGTGTATTAAGTTCTTAAGTTACATAGGAAACAAATGGTGATGACTAAGCAATTATTGTTAATAATTTAATCCATTAGAAATATGATTGCGTCAGTAAAACGACTTCAAAAGAAATTCTCATTTGAACAAGATTGTGCAAATAACAAAAGGAAACGAGCATCGTAAATAGTGCATTCACAAAGGTTAAGCTTATATCTAATGTAAAAGAAAAAAATATTTATTTTTATATCAAATTGCATTACTTGAAAAATCTTGAAAATCGTTGTAGAGAAGATTTCATTTAAAATATTATATAAATAAAATAAATTACCTTTCTAGGCATTGTTAAATTTGCGTCTTTAGGGTACATTATTAATAATTAAAACGTTTTACGAATTAAAACAATAATCATTAGATCCCAGTTCAATGCAAATTTTATTTTATGCCTTGGACTTATGTTTTGTTTAATGAAACACATTTTCAAATATTTTAATTATCTCAAGAATCAATGTTAGAGGAAAAAAAGAAGTGTGTTAAATATTGATAAAAAAGATTAGTTTCTCTAAATAAACTTCTTTCCCATTACATTCTAAATACATGGCATTGGCAATGTACTCATTGTAAAAGGCATTATCTTTCAACTTCCGAAAGAAATCATGAATTAAATAGAGATGAGAAAAAATAAAAATAAAGAAAAAATATTCAATTAATAAGGAAAACTGTAGAAAAAATAATTGAGGTAGCAAAGATTTCTGAGCCAATAAATGTGCATCTTAGTAAATTTTTAACTTTAAACAGAATGTTTTTCATTTGGAAACAGTGATACACTTGAATAGTGATTTGCATTATAAAAACAGTATTTTTTTATTCCGGAAAACTGCATGTAAGCTGTCACATACAGAGACAAATGGCTTGTGTTGAGAAAGATAAATACAGTCATTTAAGAGTCACTTTTTCTCCGTCAGATGAGAAAAAGTTTATTTTCTTCAAGTATTTCTACAACTTGAAATATTTATTTAACTCCATTCAAATGATTACATATGTTTTGTTTACAACTTAGATCTAGTACTTTTTCTGTTTAGTACTTTTCTAAATCTAGTACTTTTTCTGTCATGCTTTTTTTAGTTCGTAAAAATATAATAGCTTAATGATATTTTTCATGCCTTATTCTAAATGCATATATATGAATTATTGCTTAGTTTCTCATAAAAATGCGTGCAAAAAAGTTTTTTCCAGTTATGAATTACATAATTTTTCCAGGATAACTGTTTTAATTTCATTCTCATAGAGTTGAAGATAGTCACGTTTAAAAATTTTTACAGTAAAAGAACTATTTTTAAAAAACAATGTGGATTTTCAAGTATTCATGCTTTGACTTAATCCCACATGATTCAAGCTAATTTTTAAGTGATCTCATGCATGAATTCTACCAATTAACTTCCAATTGTTTTTTGATATTTATTTATCTTATATTTTGATATCAAACTGTAGAAGATGAGGATTTTAGAATGCAACGGTACAAAAACGCCCAACCAATCATCTAAAATAAAGAGCTAATATATATATTTTACATTTATGCATAATTTAGTTCAATGCTTTCCTTTAAATAATAAATAAGTTGCTGACCCATTGGTAATTTTCTGTTATCTATGATATTATGCGAAAGATTATTTTTTAATTATGATATGCTTGTAATAATTACACTATACATATTTTTATAAGTAAAATTCATTTACACGCACAAGAAACATATATGAGCATGAATGTAATTGTGATGAAAACACTTTATCATTTTCCGAAGTTTCAAAAACGTATAAGTATTCATTAAAAACTGTGATTATTTTGCGTAAAGAGTCTTTCTTATCATAGATTGTATCTAGCTTATTTATATATGATGCTAAGCTTTTATATGAGAAAAGAAAGTACATAACAAAAGCAATGGATCTCTCACTTTAAAATTAAATCTTAATAAAATTTTATTATTTAAACGTATAAAACTAGTATAATGTTATCAAGATTTGATTTAAAAGAGAAATGTCCATTTTTTGTGTATGAAACATCATCAAGAATTGAATCAAAAACATGCATTTTATAAACCTTGCTTAATAAGATTAATAAATGATGCAGAGCAAATTAGTGAGATTTACTCTTATGATTAGTTTTTCCCCTTGTAAGGGAATTTTATTGTGTTAAATAGATTCTATTTATTTTGGAATGTTCATTTATTTTTTTGAAGCTGTTAACTCAAGAATTATAATAAATAACATTTTTAACAACTCATAACGAAGCTCTTGAATGCAGAGAAGTGGCAGCAGTAGCCTAATGGTTAAGATCACGGAGTCGTGGCTGGCATTAGCGAGTTCTGATTCTACTGAAGAACAGCGCGTAGAGAGAGTGATGTAAGTTAAAACCTGTCCAAATCCAGTCCTCACGTTAGCGTGGTAAATGGGGTGACAACTTAGATTTCATCCTTATCACTTGAAAATGCTTCAAAATTAAGAGGGCCGTCAACAATAGACCAAGCATTGATTTAACATGTGGCCTTAATAAACACTCACGTCGGGTGGGGGTCATAATTAGATTGACAGTGGCCTTGTAAACCCAAGTTTGCGAGTTCGACCCCGGTCCAAGTTGGTGGATTTTCATGAAGCAGAAAATCAATTGCGTCCATGTCGTATGATTATAAGGCAGGTTAAAGCTTCCTAGAGTGACGGTTTGGCTTGGGTTCTGTCAGCAAAATTAAGTTTCTAGTTCCATTTTGCTTTGTCAGAGCTGCGGTGCCTCCTTCTGGGGAGGAAACTGGGCGTCAAAACTACATTGTGGTGACTGTTATTCCACTTATATTGTGTTTTACTAAAAAGTGATACCAACTGCCGGGGATTGTACTAAGTCTGCAATGATTCAATCCAATCCGCAGCCCATTGAAAATAAGAAAAAATAAACCCTCACTCACTGGAAGAGGAAATGAACTAGCGTTATGAGCACTCATAGTTAGTTTATTATGAACTAAAATAAACTAGCGCATTCAGATGCAATTTTTTTTTCTTTACAAATATTTAAATAAGATAACATAACTTCCTAGTTACTTTTTTCCTTATAAAGATTCTAAGATCAGCTTTTAGAGCATTTATTGATAATATACACAGAAGATATTTAAAATAATATCAGCAAACATTTCTTATAGTATGAGAAAATAACATATGTTTGCTTCGGGGTGTTATCATATTTACATAAGAATACTGTCATTACATCAGAGCGTAATTTTTAGAAACAACCAGTATTAGTTCAAGGATTAAAACATTTCACTTTTTAATTTCATCTTCTTTATAAAATATCAAATTGTAAGAAAATAAAATCTATGAATGGTAAAATTTCAAATGATAAAAAGATCAATCATTTAACAACTGGCTTATGGTACCAAAACAAAATATACGCATTTCACTTTTGTTTGCATTACAATCGTGAACTTAATGCATCGGAAAAGTAGATTTCCTTCCACTTTTATAAAGAAAGAATGCAGTAGAAGATGAATGTGCGTTCATATCTTCATTCTTGAGTGAAGAATGAGCCAAGTTTAAGCTCAATAGTGACATGCGATGAAAAGTGAGCTTTATCAAAAAATTTGAACCGTTGCCTCTGCTGAATGAGTGGGAAGCTCTCACCAATATTATAGGAAAATGAAAATTATTCCTGAAGTACCTAAGCTGCAATTAAAAAATTATTTATTTTATTTTTTTATGAAAATGTATTTAAGCAATAATTATTAGAATT
Source organism: Trichonephila clavata (assembly GCA_019973975.1). Taxonomy (NCBI): domain Eukaryota; kingdom Metazoa; phylum Arthropoda; class Arachnida; order Araneae; family Nephilidae; genus Trichonephila; species Trichonephila clavata. The sequence goes on from BMAO01028123.1 coordinate 204,550, forward strand.
TTGAATATGCATTAAAATTCTTTGCATACCTAATTCTTGCATATAATTCTTTAAATACTAAATACAACATAGAATTTAGTGGTTTTAAATGATTTAATATTGTTTATTGAAAATTTTATTGCTAAGCAATTGTTTAAAATAAATTTTTGGCACATTTTAAAATTGTTTTTTATTTTAACATAAAATACCCGTTTGTGTGCTTGAAAAGCCTTTTTACATAATTATTTACCAAATGAAAACAAAAACAGTTTCAATAGAATTATCAGCTCTCATTCAGTTTTTAAATATTTTTTATACAAAATATGAATTTGCACTATTTGTAATACAGATTTATTTTTTAAAAAAGAAAAATATATAGTGAGATGTGTTGTTGTGTTTGGATTAGTAAGTAATGAGTACAAGTGGATAGTTTTTTTTTAAAATTTTAATATAAGAGAGAAATATTTTTTCAAAATATCATAAGTTTTGAAAACTTGCAATGCAGCAATTTATAAAAAAAACTTAAAAGTAGAATGTCATTGAAATTTCCCGCACACTTTACCCAAGTTCTTCTGGGTGACGAAAAATTTTATAACCAAATTATTGGCTCTAGAAACTGAATGAGAGAAAAATAATATTATTCGAATAACGTCATTTACAAACACAGAATTCTTAAAAATACACGCAATAATAAAATACATGCATGTAATTTACACAAATTATCTAAAAACAAAAAAATATATAATGATGTACTAAAAAACCTTTCCAATAGTAAAGAAATTGCGCAAGTATTCGTCCGCGTAATCTAATACGCACATTACTGTTTTAAGGGTTAAAAGTAAGGAATCAGAACACACAACGTAACGAATTGATTGGGTAAGTGTTTACTTGCGTTCCACTTCAAAACAATACAAGAACTTGATAACGGACCTCGTAAATAGAAACCACAGTGAAGTAAGAAGTGCAACAAACATGAGCTAGCACCCCTCTCTCTAAACTTACACACCACAATACACCAACATGAGTATTTTGAAACTCGCCAAATCTAATTTGTCCTCGCACCACGTGTCTGCAGTGAGTGAGTGAGTGATCGAATATTAACGTCACACTATTGGGCTATACTCGAGGGATATTGGCGACGGACCTCTTAATTTTGAACCATGGTCAAATGACGAGAACTAGACCAGAGCTGGAAACCCTCCTCTCCTAACGTCCACATCACACCAATAGAAGGACGTTTGAGCCTCTATATATTTAATGGCATCAGAGCGTGCACGGTGGGGTCCTCAAAGGCACAAGAACTCATGACATGCCAGCCTCGAGTCCGTTTCTTGACCAATAGTCTACTGCGGCCACGTGGGTTTGTAGCGGTTAAGTCGAACGTTGTTAGTAGTAACCTATACCATTGGCATTAGCAGCCATTATTACTGGAACACTATGATCACAAATCGTTACTCTAGATACTGCGTGGATCTCGAGATACTGCGTAAAAGAAGGGAATTTCTAATTCTCTAAAGTATAAAAAATTTCCTTCAATTTGATTGTGACCATTCAATTGTATCTACGAGAGAATGATCAGAAAAAAAATGTTACAAGACGCAGCATTGAAAACTACATATTTGAAGAAATTTTGTTTCCCCAGAGTGGAGATAATGACGCTACTTGTAGTAAAGCTAGTTTGCGGGTAAGTAGTGAGAGTTCCCAGAAGGCTCAGGGTGATTGACATGTTAAGAGGTTTAAGAAATTTGTCTCGATTGAAAGTGCGAGCCGTGATTCAATTTTTATGGGCAAAGAATGAGCAGACAACATGTAGTGAAAGTGTGTCACTCTTTTCAATCATGCCAACAGGATGTAGAAAAACTTAATATGGCAGGGGGCGGCCAGCCAAAATCTTCAACGACAGAAATCAACATGGCACGAATTGGAGAAATCATTCAAAATGATCGACCATTAACCACGTGAATTCTCTCTAGAGCTAGAACTGAGTTATGGTAGAGCGTGCAAGATATCCTTTCTGATGTGCTGCGTTATCCCAAGACTGTGCTGTGGAAACACCCACCGTAACCTGGCTCAATGGACAGGGTTTAAGCAAGTTGGTTCTGTATTCTGATAAATGCCTAAATAGACTTGGTGATTATGTCGAAATGTGATAGGCACGTATGCCTCTTATAATTCCTTTTCGTATTTTCTGTCAATTTTTAATAAGTATTTCTTTATTCGACTTGTAAACTCTTTTTTATCACCCCTTTTATCACTGATTTCAGGAATGAGTTCGTGCTAAGTAGGAGTACGTATTATTTATTCTGGAAGGACAGACAATTCGGGAGAAGACCATAGGAAAATAAATTTAAAATAGAGCCGTAATATTGCAATCACTCGAGAGAACATGTTTGAGATCCGATGTTCTTAGATCGCCCCATGTTGCTGAACTATTTTGACAATTTAAGAGATTTTGGTGGAAAATCCCGCTGGTCATATATGCTGAACTGAGGACCCGAATTGTTGTCCTTTAAAAAAATGAAACAGCATGATTGATTCGATAAATGAGTTTTCTTCTGAGTAAAACATTAAACTCTTCAGGAAATGCAATTACTCTTTTTTCTATGCTTAAACAATGAAATTTGCCTATTTTATTGCCTATTTTCGGGATGTAACAATCTTTTAGTCGCCAAATCAGGAAATCGTTATCCCTGATGATCCGTATCAGGACATTGGAACAAATCTATGAAATTACTGTTTTGTAATCGGTCCTTGACAAGTGTGCAAAATTTCAAATATATCTGACCTTTTAAAGTGTGTAAAAATCGAGTTCAAAGATTCCGTTACATACAAGTGAAGCTTAGAAAAGCATGTTAAAAAGGAACTAAAAACAAAAAAGATTTTTTCCTAACGTCCATTAAACTTTTAAAGCAAAACAGCGAGAAGTTGAAACATAGTTTTCGACAAGATAAAGTTAGCACTGAAACCGTATAAACACTTTTGATTTAAAATAAAGAACAGTGGAAGATATTCGAAGCAAATAAAATGTAGTGAGCTAAAA